>PRKT01000078.1:289867-306691 GCA_003671525.1 Saccostrea glomerata
CCCCCCCCCCCCCCCCCCCCCCCTTTTAAAAACGATGCTACATGTACGTGCCTGCTTTGCATCAATTTTGTTTAAAAGTTTGCTATTGTGGCTTCTTTCCTAAATATATATACTGCTCTGTGTGCGCAAGATACATATGTAGCCGTCAAATATTGTCCCTATTTTTCGTGTATTACATGTAAAAACTGTGTATATATCAAATAATCAGGAAATACCATAAATTAAGGAATTGCAACGAAATCTTTAAATGACAAAAAAATAAATGGTGATTTAGCTACAAACATATTCATTTTTAATTAAGCATTTTTTGGCATTATGATTTCGTTATTAAATAACACTTGTCTATTCTCTGACAAAATCTATATTTTTTTACGTTCGTATGCCGTAGGACCATATAATAACACATTTGAGGATATTAAAATCCGTTTCCATTGCTACCATAGTATATATTTTACTACAAAAAAATCAGTTTTTCTCAGATATGATAGATTTACACTTTGTGTTCGTGTTCAACTTAATCTGTCCCTTATTTTCATTTTAAAGGTGTTACATGTATCAATGGTTTTTCCATTATTTATAAATATAACAAATAGTTCTCATTTCTTTGAATTACATATAAATTTAAAAAAAACAAACCATTTTTTCAGAACTTCATAAAAAATTCATAGAAACATTGTCCTGAAATTTTAAAATTTTGAAGAATGGCCTATATTGGTGATTTTTATTCCATATACGTATATGTGTTATTTTTATACAAAACGTCAACGTCACGGTGTTGAAGCATATAACGTCAACGTAATGACGTGACAGCATTTGTAAAGAAAACAATGCTAAATTGAAACGGCTGTAAAATGATAACCAAAAAAGATATTCTTAAAAAATAAAATGTTTTACAAAATTCAAATCTTCGAGCATAATGTCAGGAAGTTTCACTTATTTTGATGACTAGGCGGATTTTTGCACTTCGTGAACTTAGCTCTTTGTGGAAATAAAAAACTACATGTACCTGTCAGTGACACATCAATTCATATACAACTTTAACAACATAACTATTATATGTGGAATTAAAATACTTTTCTTTTTGCATCTTATTCCATTTTTTAAATTCAGTTTTGTCCATAATTACCTTATTGATATAAATCCAATATTCTTTTGTAACACTGCAGATGACACTTGATTAGTAAAGGATCCTATATTTCCGTGGGATCTGTAACATGATTAAAATAAAATGAAAATAAAGTAGATAGCTTGATCTCTTTAAAATTTTTGTGTATAATTTATTAATAATTTTGATTTAATTTGCAAATTTAGCTATGATAACGTGAAGAAGTCAGTATTGTTATATAACCATGACACTTATAAGTTTTTTAACAATACTGACTTCTTCACATTATCATATCAATTCTTTGGTGCTTCATTTGAAACAATTTCATTCAAGTAGAAAACATATTTACATTTTACAATTGTTTTGGTTATTCAGTTTTGAATTCAATTTACAATATGTCTTTTTATATGTTTATACACAAGCATTTAACCATACATGTATTTAAGTCAATAGAGCACCTAACTAGTGATACAGGGATCTTCCGTTAGATTCTCAGTCCAGACATACATATTCCTTGTTTCCTGTCACACAAGTATGCCACTTTATGTTTGAGTTTGCTGTAGCAGATTTGGCTTGAACTTTCCTGAAATATTAATATGATCTTTTAGAAATTATTGACTCAAGAAAATGCTTCTACATGTATACAATAATACTGTATGGTGTGTAAATAAAAAATAAAAGGATTAAAAATCATTATAAATTATAAATTTAAATTTATAATACATGCATTATAAAACCCCTCCTTTTTACCACCCCCTTGGAAAAAATTCTGTATTTTCCCTGATACATGTGCAAGTGTAAATTGAAAGGAAAAAATACAAACCAATGGCTATCTTGGAGTTAATGTTAAGCACCCTTGACATTCCTCTTTCCAGGTGACACTTGATTTGGTCACATTATTTCAGCAGAGAAAGCTGAATACACTGTCTAGTCCATAGCTTGCTTCACCTGTAGCATTAAATATTTCTTTTATAATCTATGAATATGATATCTGTTTATAATCAAGGCTCTTTTGAGCTTACAACAAATACATACCTGTACATAAATTTATAACAATACATGTACATAAATATTACATAAGGCAAAAAAAAATAGTCTTGTTTCCTGCTACCCGACTGACCCTATTTTTTTTTTATTTTGGCACTTGATCCTAAAGTTGTTTCTTTTTTTTTTTTCAATGCAACTTTTTACAGTTTGCTTTTTATTTCAAAAAGACAAAAGATTCGCAAGTAAATGTCTACTATCATTTATAAAAGGGGTTATAACCTGTCATCCAACACAGAGAAGGTTTACATATTTCTGCATTTGAACAATTTAAGCAAAATATGTTTTTCCATTTTTGGATCTGAGTAACTAAACACCACCTCGTGTGTTAGGCACAGAGAAGTATGATTACTTTACATTTTTGCTAATTTTACCAATCCGGCCTTTATCATGTTCTGACACCAGAAATGTCTGGTTTTGTTCTTCTATTCTAAAAGTTACAGTCTGGTCATACAATAAGTTTTAATTTTTAGCTAAATAAAACAACTTTAGGAAGGTAAAAAAATCTATGTAGGTTATTGGTAATTGGAGCTAAATATATTGGTTGTACCAGACCTGTGCGTAAACAATCAAACACTTTAGCCATGATCGATAAAATATTCACCTTGTGTATCTGATATGGACACAGCAAATAAAAAATCTGTTCTGCAAAAATTTTACTTCTTCCGTCATACCAATTAACATCTGTAGGCTGGTGTCGAGTGGTTACGACCCGATTCCGTGTTCGACCCGCGTGGTAACGACCCGAGTGGTTTCGACCTACTTATAATTATATACATACAGGTAAATAGAGGGGTTCACACTATAAGGTATGGTGTATACCTTAGGTATACACATGGTTACACAGTAGCATAGACAATAATGTGTAAATGGAGACTTTTATTTGACGGCGTTGCGGAATCCGGAAAAACAGCACGTGCAAATATGCGAATTCTTTCTATCACGTGATTGCTATCGGTCTCTACCTTAAAACAAAGTAACGTCAGTTAAATGGACTTCAGAGCTAAGAGTGGGATAATAAGGTTGTGATAGATACATGGCAATAAGAAGATCACTAAGCAAGTACCAATGAAATATTTACCGCGTATATTAAAATTGGCAGTTGCACATGTTTTGTATGAGGGTATTAATTACGGAAGCCCAATAGTGCAAACGAAATTATTAAATAAAGAAAAACGAAATTAATATATAAAGAAAAACGAAATTATTAAATAAAGAAAAACGAAATTTTTATATAATGCAAACGAAATTATTATATAATAGCAAACGAAATTATCAAATAAAGGAAAACGAAATTAATATATAAAGAAGAACGAAATCATTAAATAAAGAAAAACGAAATCAATATATACAGAAAAACAAAATTATTAAATAAAGAAAAACGAAATTAAGATATAAAGAAAAACAAAATTAATATATAAAGAAAAAAGAAATTAATATATAAAGAAAAACGATATTATTAAAAGTAGAAAAAGTGAAACTAAAATACGGAATTTATAGAGGTGCACGGTAAGGGTCTGAACCCATAAATCATTAGTGCACCGCGTCTGATAGACCTGATTTTGTTTCGACAATAAACGAGCGAGATGTTTGCCTTTACATTCACCTTTTCCTACATCGAATACATATCCATTACAATTCATGGATGGGGAGAATTTAACCTTTGATATCTAATTGCACAACTATTTAAGAAAACATGAACGTTAAGATTCCGTTGTTTACAACTCGTAATTGTTGAATTTTTAACATTAAGGAAATTCCCTTATCCATTATTCAACTATCGCACAATACATTCATTAGAAAATGCTGTAAAATAATACGTTATCGATCGGACTTTGGTTTGTTTGACATTATAAAAAATTGTTTAAAGAGAACAGGTGCAAAAAGTAAAACTTGACCTTTTGCGATTCAAGTGCTCTATTGAATTGGATGTCATTAATTTTAATCAAGCAGAAACAGCCACCCTCATGATCCTCTATGCATAATGCCACACATTAACAAATTACGTATACCGTTAAACAATTATTGACAATTTACTTCAAACATTAGATTGAAGTATTTGTTTCAGTTGATATTTTCTCTTTCTCCCTCACTCTCCTTTTTATTTAATAATTTCGTTTTTCTTTTTTAATAATTTCGTTTTTCTTTATATAAGAATTTCGTTTTTCTTTTTTTAATAATTTCGTTTTTCTTTATATAATAATTTCGTTTTTCATTATATATTAATTTCGTTTTTCTTTATTTAATAATTTCATTTATCTTAATATATTAATTTCGTTTTTCTTTATTTAATAATTTCGTTTTTCTTTATATATTAATTTCGTTTTTCTTTATTTAATAATTTCGTTTTTCTTTATATAATAATTTCGTTTTTTTTTTTATATTTTTGGTTTGCACTATTGGGCTTCCGTAATTAATACATGTAATAGCGTATGACTATTTATAGTAAAAAAAAAACAATAAAGTACCCAAAACATAAATAATGACATGAATCTAATTACATGTATATCAATAATTTATAGTATAGGCAAATTATCAATCTTATTAAAATCAGATGTTGATGAAAATTATATAAACTATCTGTTGAAAAAATTATATATGTTAACCAATTTAAACTAAAGTAATTCTGTATATGACAAAAGCTAAATACCTCATAACAGCTTTTTAATTGTGTGCTTGAAAAAAAGGAGGGGGACTAAAAAGATATTTTCATGCAAGGTATTTCATCAATTTTTTAGAATTAATTTCATTTATTTTTTTTTTTAATTAATTTTTTTTATTTTACATGTTGACCTTATGAAATCACATCGCTAAACTGAACACGTGAAAAAATTGCAATTTTCTTTTAGATTTCAATTTGAGAAGGGCTGAAATTTGTTGATGCAGTTTTTTTTTGAATGGGGATGATCATGGGTGACATGTGCCCATTCATTTAGGAACATATTGCATAAAATTGAAAGAACTTAGAAGTTTATTTCTTATCAGATTATTTTATTGCAGCAAAGAGAAAATAAATTACATAATTATTTCTATTTTTTGTCATAGCAAAACACTGTCACAGTTAAATTTAAGCCAAATTTATAATTGTACACTTTACTGAAACAATATATCAAGGAATACATTAAGGTTTATAGGGAAATATGGCAATTTTCAGTGGAGTGGGGTTCCTTTTATGTACACGCAGAAATTGAGGATATGTAAAATGGCCGTTGTTGAAATCATAGATTTATGTGCCCAAACTATAGCTGAGAAAGAAAAATATTATATTTGAATTTGTCATATTTTATGAGGACATCTCAGTATTCCATTTATCACAGACTTTATGTTCTGGAAAATATTTTTAAGAAGCTTTCCAAATAGTTTTAGATAAAAATGAATTATATAACTTGAAAAAAAATAATTAATCAAGCCCCCCTTTTTAAATACACATTGGAGGAGGGGTGGTAACATTTTATTGCCCCCCCCCCTTCACTTTAACCCCCCAAAAAACTATTTCAGATAATTATATTTTTACTGTCATATATTTATGTATACTAAAGGTAATATTACACTCACTTTGAGTCAAAACGAGGTTCTCTATTTATTGAATTTCAAAACCTTATAGGGAGTTCACTCCCAGGGGCATAGCCCCTACAGACAGTGTTTTAGACTTAATAAGATTGGCGGTGATCTGTATTAATTTATGCTTTCTATCTAATTGCATTTCCCCTAATACTTAGTTTAACCTCTGTGCCTTAATGATTAAAAACAAAATCACAAAATCTTTAAATTACATATTGAATTTTGATTGTCAATTTTAATGTGTATGATTGACAATTATCTCTTCAACAGTTTCTTTGTACTTGAGCTTAAATGTAAAATGATGGAAGGAAGAATGGAAAATGAGCCACATGACAAATATTTTATTCCCCTAGCTTGTTGTTTTGGCAAAATTTGAGGGACATTATTAGTTATCCAGGTTCAATCAAGGGTGTACGGGGATTTACCCCGGGTTTAATTCCATACACCCTGAGGCCGAAGGGGGCATGTATAATATGGAAGAGATGTCAAACTTCATCTTTTTAACAAGAATATTTTTAAAATACATCTGCATGACAGGGTTTTACACTATACATATGCCACTGCAACAAAAAGGAAGGTTTTTACTATTTCAACATAGTTCTTTCATACCTTTTTATAAATATATTTATATTATAAATTTCTTTTAAAAATCTGCATGTTATCGTATCATTTTGCATTGTTCCTCTGACGATTTGAAGCATATGACATGGGTCTATAATCTGTGAAAAGGAATGGACTACCTACATGTAACTTTTTTTAACATTTTTACATGGAAGGAATTTTCTTAATGTAGACAATGTGGCTAAAACCTTTAGCATAACTTTTTTGAATGTTTTCATAAGAAATGGTGGAGACAATGTTCAATGGAAGTAAAAAGACACAATTTAAGCCTGCTTGTAATAAACAAATCATAGGGGGTCCCCATCAAAGTCACCGGTATGGAGACTCGAAAGGATGTGCCGCAGCACTTTGTTTGTTTATCAATTAGCACCTTAATTATATCTTCTCATTCCTTGATTATAGTCAATATACCCGTGGAAGTCTTTGTATAATTAAAAAGATTATAATTTAATTATTCAATGACTTTTTTCAATTTAAATTTTATTTTCAGACACAATTAAATTCTGAAATCGGAAAAATACTATATTTCGCAATGAATTTTTGCTTGGACCGAGGTGTCTTTTTTATTTGCCGACCTGTCTGAGCCGAGTTGTCATTGGGCCGATGTGTCGTTGGGCAGGTGTCTGACATTTGTTTTCCCTAAGAACTGTCAACCGGCCAAATTGACTGTTTCAATTGACAAAAATGCTGCTTTGAAATAAAAATTTGTTGTAAGGTCCACAGAGATTATGTTCATAAATCTCAGCCCCTGGCCTGTTACAAGTTTTACAACATCTGTAACCCTTTACTTTGAATTCAGAGATACATGTAAAGGGAAAACACTGGTTACCAGTACCTAGAAGAAACCAATTCATTACTGGTAAAATGACTGTATAAATGATGGATTAAACTTATATTTTATGAAATGAATAAGTGCAATCATTAATACGCTAATTATAATGACTATGACTGTATTTCAAAGATATAACCAATGAGCATGAATATTGTTTCTTAATTGCTAGTATAAGTTTGGCTACTTGTATAAAGCACTAACTACATCTAAGAAACAGAAACTACCTTGAAGCATCTGCTCGAGTTTTTTGCGATCTACACGGAATCTTTCCTCCACATAACCAGGTTCCAATTCTTCCCTGCCTAGCTGTTGTAAATTTTGTTCCTGAGATCCTAACATTAGGCCTGTATGTCGCTGCAATGATGATTGTTTATCCGCCATAGTAGAAAATAGAAATGGGTATTTTGAGTACCCCATTAGTAACATACCGAATCCGCAATGAGATAAAAAGTTATATTTTTAATATTATCTAATATTAAGGCCTATTTGCAAGCATTGGAACTTCACTAAAATATTGTTAAAGTGATATCTATAATTTAACAAAAATATATATTACTTGATGCTGTCATGTGACAGTTATACCCACACTATTGACAATAAGGTGTTTGTCTTTAAATGCATGCATACTCCTTCATATTGAGCTTTCTATGGAAAAAGTCAATATGATTCTATAATTACATGTAATCGTCAAATTGAGCATAAAATTCTCAGAGGACCTTGTGACCTATGAGCATCTATTTATTTTATATATTTAATTCATTGCTAGTCTGAAATAACAGAATTTAATTAATGATTTGAGAAGTTTTTTGTCTCATATCTACATATATAAGTATATAGTCCTATTTAATAAATGTAAATACTCTGCAATTTCCAAGGGGCTGGGGTCCAATCTCCTTTGCCACTCCCTGTTCCTGAAAGTGCAAATGATCACGTGACTCCAAAATAGTAGGATTTTTTTTTTCATTTGACTATACATACTTTGTTTCCTGTGTTATCATTAGGTACGCAGAAACTTTAACCTTGACCATAAGTTTTAAGTGGGTTCCTTGAACTTCTTTCACATTTCATAGGTATATTTCTTATGACAAGATCTTTCTTTTGAGTACCAAGTCATTCTATAAAAGCATGTTCTATGTCGCTTACAAATATACCGTTCTAATATCTGCCTTTTTATCTGTTTGTCTGCAAACTTGAACCTCGTTATAACTTTTGAACCATGAAAGATAGGGACTTAATATTTGGTATGCATACTCCACTAATTGAATTCTTTCAAATGAAACCAAAGTAAATGACCTTGTTTTAAGGTAGAGACCGATAGCAATCATGTGATAGAAAGAATTCGCATATTTGCACGTGCTGTTTTTCCGGAATTCCGCAACGCCGTCAAATAAAAGTCTCCATTTACACATTGTTGTCCCTGCTACAAGATGGCCGACGAAGCAATCGAGAAATTTCCTCGATTTAAAAGACAAATTTGACATACATATTAAACCTTTACGGTTCTCGAAATTGAAACATCTTCATGAGAATCCAAATAGAAGTGAGACTGAAACCGACCATGACCATAATTTTGGTGAAACTACTCCTTGTCCAGTGTCCACTGCAGCACCACGTGGGTACACCGGTATCGATCTGTGGCAGATGTTGATTTCAATAAAGACATTAAAGACCACGACCCTACAGATGTTAATTAGTATGACGGAAGAAGTAAAATTTTTGCAGAACAGAATTTTTGTTTGCTGTGTCCATGTCAGATACATAAGGTGAATATTTACGACTTAGTATATCGATCATGGCTAAAGTGTTTGATTGTTTACGCACCTATCTGGTACAACTAGGCTTAATATATTTAGCTCCAATTACCAATAACCTACTTAGATTTTTATACTTTCCTAATGCTGTTTTATTTAGCTTAAAATTAAACATTATTATACGACCAGTCTGTAACTTTTAGAATAGAAGAGCAAAACCAGACATTTCTGGTGTCAGAACATGATAAAGGCCGGATTGGTAAAATTAGCAAAAATGTAAAGGTATCATACTTATCTGTGCCTAACACACAAGGTGGTGTTTAGTTCAATACTCAAAAAATGGAAAAACATAATTTGCTTAAATTGTTCAAATGCAGAAATATGTAAACCATCTCTGCTTTGGATGACTGGTTATAACCCCTTTTATAAATGATAGTGGACATTTATTTGCAAATCTTTTGTCTTTTTGAACTAAAAAGCAAACTACAAAACGTTGCATTGAAAAAAAAAATAAAAAACTTTATGATCAAGTGCTAAAATAAAAAAAATAGGGTCAGTTGAGTTGCCTTATGTAATGTTTATGTACATGTATTGTTATAAATTTATGTACAGGTATGTATTTGTTGTAAGCTCAAAAGGGCCTTGATTATAGACAGATATCATATTCATAGATTGTAAAAGAAATATTTAATGTTACAGGTGAAGCAAGCTATGGACTAGACAGTGTATTCAGCTTTCTCTGCTGAAGTAATTTGACCAAATCAAGTGTCACCTGGAAAGAGGAATGTCAAGGGTGATTAACATTAACTCCAAGATAGCCATTGGTTTGTATTTTTTCCTTTCAATTTACACTTGCACATGTATCAGGGAAAATACAGAATTTTTTCCAAGGGGATGGTGAAAAGGGGGGGTTTTATAATGCATGTATTTTAAATTTAAATTTATAATTTATAATGATTTTTAATCCTTGTATTTTTTATTTACACACCATAATGTACATACAGTATTATTGTATACATGTAGAAGCATTTTTTCGAGTCAATAATTTCTAAAAGATTATATCAATATTTCAGGAAACTTCAAGCAAAATCTGCTACAGCAAACTCAAACATAAAGTGGTATAACGAGGAATATTTATGTCTGGACTGAAAATCTAACGGAAGATCCCTGTATCACTAGTTAGGTGCTCTATTGACTTAAATACATGTATGGTAAAATGCTTGTGTATAAACTTATAAAAAGACATATTATAAATTGAATTCAAAACTGAATAACCAAAACAATTGTAAAATGTAAATATGTTTTCTACTTGACTGAAATTGTTTCGAATGAAACACCAAAGAATTGATATGATAATGTGAAGAAGTCAGTTTTGTTAAAAAACTTATAAGTGACATGGTTTTTTAACAATACTGACTTCTTCACGTTATCATAGCTAAATTTGCAAATATTTATAAAATAGATCAAGCTATCTATTTTATTTTTATTTTAATTTAATCATGTTACAGATCCCACGGAAATATAGGATCCTTTACTAATCAAGTGTCATCTGCAGTGTTACAAAAGAGTATTGGATTTATATCAATAAGGTAATTAGGGACAAAACTAAAATTTAAACATGGAATAAGATGTAAAAAGAAAAGTATTTTAATTCTACATATAATAGTTATGTTGTTAAAGTTGTATATGAATTGATGTGTCACTGACAGGTACATGAAGTTTTTTATTTCCTTAAAAACTTTATCCTTTGGTATTAACTCTTGAACAGTTATTGCTGAGTTTATTTTTTTTTCTTTAACCCCGTGATCTTGGCCTTAGAGTGTGGCCTACATTTAGAAACTAAAATATTTTAGCTTTATCCTTATATACCAAGTTTGTTTAATTAAGACAATTCATTAATCCAAGTAATTTCCTTGGAAGCAAAAGTGCCCAGATTAATGAGGCCAACTTCATATGCATTTATTAAAAAAAGTCATGACATTATATAAAAAGGTATCTCAGAAGTGTCTTACATTCATATAGACATAGTCACACTATGTTTGCAGTGTAAGAAAGAAGTAAAACATGTGTTTTTGTTCTTTTTGTTTTAAAATATTTTGTTCTTTTCAGAAAAAAGAACTACCAGAAGGAGACAGTAAAGGGGAACGGACATATCACGCCATAAGACATGCTTCAATATCTGAATATACAGAATGAATTTTGCTCACTGCAGATCCTTGTCAAAGAACACCTTTGTTGTATTGAAATAAAAACAAAGGAATTGTCAGGATTCTTGAACATGACAAAACTGACTGCATACGATGGCAATTAAAAAATGCATTCATGTTCACATTGATCTTTGTTAGCCAATTAGAAAAAAATCAAAATAGCAAGTTTATCCTATTACCATACATGTACTGAATGTATTCACTATATTTTGTTGAACTACATCATGAGTTTAAAAATTGTACAGTATCATATACAGTTTATAGTGGGATTCCTCTAACTTTTATGAATCTGTACTTTAAAGTTACAAATTATTACCTCTGATACATTGTATGTTTTCTTAGTAAATTATTCCAGTATTTTTGTAAGTATGAAATGAAAACCGAATCACTCTCCATTTTCCCACACTTTTTACCATGTGATGCTTCAGTGTATTGATATCTAACAACTGATGACCAGGCAGTCTTCATTTTACAGTGTAATGCATAACACATTGTTATCTAAATATTTTTAAAACAAAGATAACATATGCCATGGATTGATTCTGCATACAAAACTTCATAATCACTGAGTTTTTTTATTCATGCTGTACAATGTATTTGGAATAAAAAAGGAATTATTAAAAGAAAAGTGAATTTAATTCTATTGTTGCAAAGGAAGATAATAAGACTTGTTTATTTATTTACAAAATTGGTCAAAAGATATTGTCATTGATAATTCATCCAAGAACAATATGTATAATAAATCTTCAGAGTCAATTTGAACGATATAAAGAAAAGTTCTTATCTTTTTCTATGTAAGTGCAAAAAGGTCAACCAAGGCAACATGTGTCTAGGTGTACATGTATAAATTGTTTTTTTTTTTATATAAAAAGTAATTTAGAAGAATATTACAAAGAATTAACCTATTTCCTTTGAAATATTTTGATTAATTCTATCTATCAAAGTCAAATTGAATGATATAAGGGAAAGTTCTTATCTTTTTCAATGTAAGTGCAAAAAGGTCAACCAGGGCAACATGTGTCTAGGTGTACAAGTATAAATTGTTTTTGTGATATAAAATGTAATTTAGAAGAATATTACAAAGAATTTACTCATTTTCTGTGAAATATTTTGATAAATTCTTGATAATCTCTCTTAGTCACCATATTCTTCAAAAATGCATCCTTCTAAAGGAAGGGGGTAGGGTAAGGTGTAAGATAGTAAACTTGTTCCAGGATGAATTTAAACCCCATTATGTAGTATGATTTTTTTCTGAAATTTAAGACACATATAGACTAACTATAATATGCAATAAAAAAAGAAATTTGATGGGTAATTTTTTCACAGTGGAAGCAGAAGTGGGAGACTTTGTGCAATGAATAGGCAATATTTTAACCTAATTTGACCATGCATCTTGGTAAATGTAATTCTCTTTTTTGCTTACAATGCTTGATAAATTCAAGATTGATGTCAAATATTAATCCATATAGACAGATGTTTGAATTCATATAAGACAAATGATAATTGATATAGCAATAAAAAAAATACAGCCTTTTTCATATCATATTCTTATTTTATTTTACCCTGCTTTTTCAGCTCTTCGGTGATTGTTGAAGGCTATATTAAAATTGTCAAATTTCTCTAAAAATAGCCCGATGACCTACCTTGAATTTTTGATATGATTTAGAACAAGGACTCAACACAAACATATTAAAAATTCAGAAAAATTCAATGGGTAGTTTTTTTGTTGACAAGCTATCAATCTCTACCTTAAGGGCTTTGTTATATACAAAGGCAAAATTTCTACAAGTGAAATAAATAACAGTGCGTATCACAAACTACGAAATGCGACAGCTCTCGAATATGTCAAGTTGATCAACGGGTATCTTTTTTTTCTTGATTTTCGAATAACACCTGAATTTACCTTCAACAACTTCGATTTTTTCTTCTTTGATATCCAAAAGTTTTCTTGTGAATTTCAATAACAATCCGTGTTTATATCAAACTTGGATGCTGCAATCCGAAGAAGTTCTTTCTCATGAACACACACACACGTAAAATGTGTATATTTAAATTAGGCTATTCCAAGTTTTTTTTAGCTCACCTGAGCCAAATGCTCAAGTGAGCTTTTCTGATCACATTTTGTCCGGCGTCCGTCTGTCTGTCTGTCTGTAAACTTTTCACATTTTCGACTTCTTCTCAAGAACCGCTGGGCCAATTTCAACCAAACTTGCCACAAAGTATCCTTTGATAAGGGGGATTCAAGTTTGTTCAAATGAAGGGCCACGCCCTCATTTAAGGGGAGATAATTGGGAATTAATGAAAATTTGGTGGCATGTTTTAAAAATCTTCTTCTCAAGAACCACTGTGCCAGGAAAGATGAAACTTATGCGGAAACATCCTCAGGTAGTGTAGATTCAAGTTTGTTCAAATCATGACCCCGGGGGGTAGGGCGGGGCCAAAATGGCCGACCAAAGTTTTACATAGAAATATATAGGAAAATTCTTTAAAAATCTTCTTCTCAAGAATAACAAAGCCATAATTAAACATATTTATATGGAAGCATCCTCAGGTAGTGTAGATTCAAGTTTGTTCAAATCATGACCCCCAGGGGTAGGGCGGGGCCAAAATGGCCGACCAAAGTTTTACATAGAAATGTATAGGAAAATTCTTTAAAAATCTTCTCCTCAAGAATAACAAAGCCATAATTAATTATATTTATATGGAAGCATTCTCAGGTAGTGTAAATTCAAGTTTGTTCAAATCATGACCCCCAGGGGTACGACGGGGCCAAAATGGCCGACCAAAGTTTTACATATGTCACCGGGTCTTTTGTAGGAAAGATTCCAACACTGGATTGGCATAAAAAGTATTTATTTATGTGCATATAGTAATAAACCTACAAAGTATAAATCAAACACACTCTCACAACACAATAAACACAAGACAAATACTTCACATATCAGACATTAACAACACATAAATTATATGATTGTTCGCTGTCGGAATTAATTAATAAAAGTAAAATATAAAATACATTTACATAATAATTATAATAAAGGTAAACTGAAAGCTTACCAGGAATCCAGTTAAATAAACTCCAAGTAAATACTTTGAAGAACTTAGAATAAGATACACAGTCTTTTACCGTAAAGGCAAAAATCGTGGGGGTAAAGAATTTTGCGGGTACAGTGCTTATATACTGAGTGCAGATATTAAAACATGCATATGAATGAGATAAAAAACGGTCAGTTATTGGTCAGTAGTAAGGTCTCTTTAGGTCACCTAACCGGAAACACGTGTAAAGACGAAAATAGCAATGTCACATGATCTCTCAAAACATTCACACCAGACACACAACAAACAAACGCAGCGAACGTGCTTAATTGGCAATGCGCGCCAATTACAAGATTAAATTAAAAATATAACATCTGTGACACATAGAAATGTATAGGAAAATTCTTTAAAAATCTTCTTCGCAAGAATAGCAAAGCCATGATTGGTCATGGGACTACTTTTGGATTTAAGCTTTTCAAGTATAAACCAATTCTGCTTGGATTTTTCTCGGGGACGGGTGAGATTCATTCCGGAAATAAAAAAAGCGCATGCGCTAAATTTTCACTCTGAACAAATGTTCCTGTGTAACTCTTTTATTTCCGAAATGATCATACACACGTTTTATATCCTCCAACCTAAACAATTTATGCTGTTCACCCGCACCTCTCCTGAAAAGTGTTTTATGATCCAAAATAATATGCTTACTCCTAACCAAATTAATCCATTCTATCATCTTTAGGGGACGACAGTGTATACGGGGGGGGGGGGGCTAATAAAGAACAAATTATTGATTTCCAAGATATTTTAGGGAAAATTATTTATGTTTTCATAAAATTAAGGGAAAAAAAATTATAATTTAAAAAAAAAACCCTTTACTCCACAACTCCATTGGGGATACTGCACTGAGAGGTAATGAAAAAATCATATACCTTCTAATCTATTATGTGCTGAAACAGTGAAATAACTGAAGAAGAAAAAAATCATTTATTTTACTTTTGGTTTACACATAATGAATCAACATGATCAATCTATATTTTAGGGGGTGATAGACGGGGGGAGGGGGGATGTAGACCTTGAAACGACTTCCAAATATTCAGTGACAGGTAATACTGTAATTTATGCCTTATTTAAAATAAGATAAAAATAAAATAAATTATATTAAAATAGATTTTTAAAAAAAATTCAGAGTGTATATATATACCCTTTAGGAAAAAACTTAATCCCCTTTACAACCACTGATAAATAATCATTAGGAACTGAATAACACTATTAAAAAAGAACTACACATACAGGTGTACCAAGTACGCACAGTATTCTGGCTAGGTCTTTAATCATATGAGGCAATTTTTAAACTTCATAGTGTGCTGAATTTCATCATGAACATACAATTAATTTGCTATATCTCACTTTAAACTACTTGGATCATGTGGTTCTGGTACTCCAACTGTTCAACAGATAATCTCTAAAGATTTTGTAACGTTAAATAATAATTAAAAAAAACTTTCAAATTGGCCAATTTTCAAAAATTTGATTGCCCTATCTTGATTCAGAATTTAAAAAAAATCATATAATTATGTCGTTTAAACTTGGCCAGAAAATTCTTTTTTCCAGAAAATTTCAAAATTAATCCTTTGAATGCCTAAAATCTAATTTCTGAATGAATAGAAGAAAAAATTAAAGTGGGACAATAATTAGGCAGTTGGTCCGGAGAAGGCAACCAGTTTTTTTAAAAGATGGCCATATGGTCTCACCAATCAGGATGGACTGACAAAACCAAAGTTGAATAGGATATGCTGAAATATCTACGAGACTGATTGTGAACTTACTAATCAAAAGTTATTTTAAACATGCCAATAGGTTAAAAATCCGGCTGAAATATCCACACTTACATGTTTTTTAAAAGTCTCAGATTTTTCTATGTGATCCATGTATGTGACAAATCTATGTGAAATATCAAATTTTAAATATTGAACACTGAGCTATTAATAATGTGTGACCGGATAAGAGGAAATAATTACCATTAATCATGAGCAGTTGGGACCAGTATGCCCGTTCGGAATACGCAATAGACAGTATCCGGACTACACAGATTTTTTTCTAATGAATTTGTTATAGAAGTGCATGGGACTAAAACTTATAGACGGAATGGACAAAAATCCGGAGTACTCAGAATCCGGATTAGACAAATTTTACTGTATTTGTATTTTTTTATAAGCAGCATATCAACTAAATTTATCTCAGAAATAAATGAAAATAACAGTTTCATTATACATTTTTGTATATATTTTTATTAAGACAAAGTACATACTAAGGCATAAAAACACATTACACAATCCTTAAAAACTTGTTATATTCTCATAATCTGAGTAGTTATTAGTTATACTTGTGATGACCTATGAGCCAGTGCAAGATCTAGGAAAGAGTGTTTATCATGTTATCATAGACTTTTATTTCAATCAAATTAATGGTATTGCATCTTCTTTGACTGCTTTGAAAGGAAGACTGGGTGTCTTTTTTTTCTGATATCACAACTGATTAACATATATGTTTAAGAAATCTTAAGATACTAGATCCTGTAGATTTAATCTCTTCAGAATGTCCCATCTTATTCTGCAATATGTGTTTAATTTAAGAACTAAAAATTAATTACTTGATTTGTGAGCATTG
>PRKT01000078.1:313115-326800 GCA_003671525.1 Saccostrea glomerata
CCTCTGTCTGATAAAAAATAATCTGAAAACTCTTCAATATTAGCTCTTAAAGTTTCAATAGCCAAATTTCTGAGATATGCATGACTATCCTGATGACCATAGAGAGAGAAACTAATAGCTCTAAACAAACAGTTTCCATCGCCAACAATTGGAATACGATGGAGTCCAAATCTGGAAAGATACCTATCCTGGTGCTGAACCTCCGTATCCATCATGTAGTGTGCATTAATTATGTCATTAAAATTGAAGCCCTAAGATTATAAGTTTTCATCATAAATGATACATCAAAAGCTGTTGTAATTTTGCATTCATAACAAGAAGTCTGTGAGCCAATGCTCACTAAAGTACATGTAATACCAGCCTCCACTCTGATGTGAAAATATTGATGCTGACAGACGCATGGATTAAAAAGAAGCTGACATAAAATGTCTGTGAATCCCACCATATGACAAGCCTAAACAAAAATATACTAAAATTTCATTCAACTGCAAGAATAGTTGCTGAGAAAGCTGCAACAGAATGGACAGCCATATCAAGAAACAGGAAGTTGACATCAGATTGAATTCATACAAAAATATTTACATTTGCTGTTTTTGTCTAGTAAGCCAAGTGTGAAAACCATTTTCGTGTATACTCATGCGTAGAAATATACAAGGAGAAATGTGCATTAACGTGATGTCACAATAAGGCTACAACAATGTTGGTAAAAATGCAACAATCTTCATTATACATATGCCTACGTGACAAGTATGTGTGATTCACACACCAATAACACACACAAAACATAAAAGCATTCCTTAATTGAATCCCACTTTATGACACACAAACAGACACACTAAGGCGTAACAGTATACCCCTCTCCTTCAGAGCTAGGGTATAAAAACAATTAAGAATGAGAAATGTTCAAAAAATAAAAACAATAGGCCCATGAGAAACATCACTCATCTGAGTAACGTTTAACATGCTATTCTTTACCAGATTTCCCCTTTGCAATACCCACTGACACCCTCCCTACACCCAAGAGTCATCATTTAGATGATGTTAAATCTACCCTACTCCAGGTTGCTTCCACACAAGTTTCAGTTTTTTCTGGCTCAGTGGCTCTTGAAAATATTTTTCAATGACCACACCCTAATTTTGTCTTCTCTTGATTATCTCCCCTTGTAAGAGGCCTTGCCCCTTCATTTTTACTTTACACTCCCCTTTACCCTAGGATGCCTTGTACCATGTTTGGTGAAAATTGGCTCAGTGGTTCTTGAGAAGAAGTTGAAAACTTGAGAAGTTTACAGACTGATGTACGAACAGACAGCTAGACAGATGGACGACCCACAATGGGTGATCAGAAAAGCTCACTTGAGCTGAAAGCTCAAGTGAGCTAACAACAGATGTTAGTGAAACACTTAATTATGCCTCCCTCTTCTGTTTATAAGTCCAAAGGGCATAAGTCTGTCAAAAATTACTTGATCAGACTATAAACAGAACATGACCAGACCTAGATATTCTTTTGATAAATTTGTTTATAAAATTTTATTTCAGTATGTACATCCTCTGCGAATAAAATGAACGACGGAAAACTTTTGGTGGACTGACAGACTGACCAACAGACAGACAGCAGCAAAGTAATATGTCCTCCCTTCTTCTAAGGGAACATAATAAATTTATAGATTAGCAAACAACAGAGTACAACACTTTACATTCACATAATATTTTCTATGTGGAGATTAATTAATATGTATCATTTTTCCTTCAAATTATAAATTATAAGGAGGATGTAATTGTCTTGTATAGACATCAAAGTTTTCCAGAGTTAAGATTTTTCAGGATAATAAAACTACATGTATCATGGGCTATTTAGTTGGGAGACAAGACAAATAATCAGTTCTGAGTAGGGGTTTAACCATTGGACATGAAAGAGCTGTCTTTGGCCAACCCAACTCACACCTCATTATTTGTCTCATTCATAATGTTTTCTTATGACTAAACACTACAATAAAAGGAGAAAGGAAACCTTACATCAGTCATATCCTCTGGGACTATTTCTTCCAATACCATATTGTCAATCTGAAATGAACTAAAAGAAATATATCATTATGTCGTTTAACTGAATTTATTAGAACTGAATTAATGAATAATGACTGTCTTTTTATTTTTTATTTAAAACACTACATAACCTGGATATGAGAGATGTGTAACCTGATTTACTTGGAGCAAAAAGCCCCTTCCCCCCCTAAAAAAAGTGGGAGTTGTGTATGGATGACAAAGAAATTCTTTATTAGATGAGAAAGATGTACTGCAGCCGCACTTAAAGACTAAAAACATAACAGAAATAAAAAAAACTATAATTATTTGCTGGATAACATAAACATGAGGCCCAAGTATTGAAAAGTTTACTAGATTGGGTAGAAGGGATTTTTTTACCTTGAAATTGTCACTATATCAACAAAACATATATATATAATTTTGCCATACTTAAGAAGAAGAGTTTCAAAGTTTTTTCCTATATATTTCTTTGTAAAGATTAAATTGCCCATTATGGCCACACCTTACCCCTAGGGGTCATGATATGAACAAACTTGAATTAACTCTAACCGAGGATGTTTCCATATTAATATCACCAATCATAGTTTTGCTGATCTTGAGAAGATGATTTAAAAATGATTTTCCTATGTATTCCTATGTAAAACTTTGATTGGCTAATGTGGCCCCGCCCTACCCCTCATGATTTGAACAAACTTAAATCTACACTATCTGCGGATGCTTCCACATGGGTTTCATCTTTTCTGGCCCAATGGTTCTGGAGAAGAAGATTTTTAAAAGATGCCATTAACTTTTCATTAATTCATCATTATCTCCCCTTGTTTGAACAAACTTGAATCCCCTTTACCCAAGGGTACTTTGTGGCAAGTTTGGTTGAAATTGGCCCAGTGAATCTTGAGAAGAAGATGAAAATGTAAAAAGTTTATGACAACGAGAGACGACGGACAAACTTTGATAAAAAAAGCTCACTTGAGCATTCGGCTCAGGTGAACTAAAAATGAAACTACTCAGACAACTGTTTGTTGTTCATTGCATTGAGAACCCTCTCTACACTGCACACTAAAGAGTTCTTATTCTATGCTATTTTTCTGCAATTAGAGTGATCTCCCCTTAGATCTTAATTCTTTAAAAAATAATTTACAGTATATAACTTAATTCTTAATCGATGCAAATATTTTTTTACATTTTAAAAGACCTAGATTAATTGATTGAACATGTTATTTACAGGTATTTTCTCTTTGGAAGTAAACAACAGTGATTTCTATTTGGACATTTTTCCTGGGGGTAAATGTAACGCACCATACAGTGAAAATTATGTTGATATGCTCAATATTAACACCTTTATACATTATATTTTTCTCAACGTCTAAAAAACATTTTGCACTGGTGTAGAGAGGGTCCTTAAAGGCCATTTGTCTTTTATTATTATTTTTTTTATTTTCATACCTCCATATCAATATCCGGATCTGTATTATTCGGAGTTTCCATCATAGGAAAATTTCCATCAGCTGGGAGGGGACCATTAATATCCTGAAATGTATGCAGATTTTTATGATAAATTTATAGGCGGAAATAATTCTGTTGTTCCATAATCATAAGATAATACAGGATCCGTATAAAATTTAAGTAATATTATAACCACGTGTAATAGGAAAGGAGAAAATGTATGGCTGGACCAAGAATCAAACCTGGGCCCCCTGCACCTCCAGTCAAGTGCTCTACCAAGTGAGCTATCCAGGCTGATATTCACCACCCAAACCTTTACACATATATCATAGTCATACTCTTACTATGCACATGCATTTTAAAAGCAAAAATGTATTATTTTTTTTATCTTTTTCCCTATTGGATGTTACATTACATTATATTCTATGATGCATGCTAACCTTAAGGGTCATTGATACTTTGATAAGAGAGATAACTCTTAATGACATTAATGTCTATTATTCCTTTATAGATTTGTCAAGTTGAAGGGTTTTTTTGTCAAATTTTTGCCCTGCAAACTATGCTATAATTGTCAGTATTTTGCTTATAAAATACATTTCTGTTGGAAAATCATTAAGGTTCAAGCAACATTTTATATGAGTGAACAGAGGCTTTATGAACCTTAAAAGACTTAAATATTTTAATTTTCATTAGCAAAAAGTTAAATTTAATGAAGTAGAAAAGGTTATTTCAGCATGTTCAGTAAATCAAAATTATGTTGATTACCTGCACAGTATTAGCTGAGGAGTATTCAATCCCTTCAGTACCTTGTTGAAAAAGAATTATAAAATACTGGTTAATACTCTAAATAGATTGTCAAAATTATGTGAAAATGAAATTATTTGAAAAAGTACTTAAGTTTTCATCTCCAATCTTCTTTAAAATATTTTTTAAATTCGTTTCTAAATAAACAAACATCTGAACCCTTGTCACAAGTTGATAATGCTGAATTATGTTCAATTTTATTGATTTTTTGTTTCAGTGATGATCAGATGTCATCTTTACATTACACATTAGCTAATTTAAGTTTCTTTCCATTACATGCATACCAGTAATAAAATTAATTTACAACTATAATTTCATGAAGGAAAAGTAGTCATGATCATCTCCTGCATTATAAATGTTTGTACTCAAGCTCAATACAAGGACCTGAAGAAAAAGGTATATTTATAATTATAAATTTTAAATACAATTCACCGACAAAATTTGAAAAATCTTTACCAGACAGTGTTTCAATCAAGTTGACATACTTTCAATGAAATGTAGTTTACCTCATAGTTTGTCATTGAATAGCTAACTGCCAAGATTATCATGCTTTTTATGAATGGTATCACGCAAAATACATGTATGAATTATGGCAAATAAGATATATTGTTACCGAATATGAGATTTTTATAAGAATTATTCACTTACAACCAGGTTGAGAACAGCGCAAATCGAGGTCTTTGAAGATACTGCCATTGTTGACTAAGTTAAATTAGATCGGGTTTGAACTGAGGTATAGAAGTCTGCGCATGCGCACTTCAACTTCCGGAGTGAATCTCACCCGTCCCTGAGACTCTTTCATTCTGCTTTTTCCTTAAGCCACAGTGCCCATGGGCCTCTTGTCTATGTTTAGCGTCCGCGTGCGCCTTGGTTTTTGACACACCACACAAAAAAATTGCGAATAGGTAGGTAGGTTTTTGAATGATGAGTGGACGCTAAACAGAGAAAAAACTTGGAATGGCCTTAATACTGGCAGGAAGGAGAGATTATCCATGCGGTCACCGGACAAAAACTACATTTTTCTTTTGGGTAATTAAAAATCATGCATGAAAAGGATGTATTCGCTCTAACAAAAGAATTGACCTATAGGAGAAAACAATTTCCCGGAAAAAATGACATATAAAAGTAAATCTTAATTTGTTGGGTTTTTTTTACCGAAAACATGTCTAAATTTTTCAAATTTATAATTTGTACCTAATATTTATTATTTCCAACTTTACAATAAACCTCCAAAGTTGGCCAAAACACCATTTTGTCCGTTAAAGCGTTGATTTTTGCATGTATTTTGGCCTCGAAGTCCTTCAGGGCAGGCCTGCCCCTAAATAAAACTGTGCTTTTTTGATAGGTTGGGATGTAAAGAATAATTTAAGTTAGGGTTTTTTTAGGGACACCCCTGCCCTAGGGTCGAAATTCACAAAAAACCTACAAAAATAAGGAAACCTGATTTTGATAATCTGCTTAAAATTTATACCCTACAATATTATAGTCAGACTAGCTCAGTTGATGTGTGTGCTGACTTTTACACTATCGATACTTCTTTTTAAAGTCGGGGGTTCGAATCCACCTAGTACCACACTTTTAAAGTTTTAATTTTTCGCCTTTTCAAAGACTATTTTAATTTTTTTAGAGACTTGTGCATTTTCTTTCAATTATCGATCCTTTATGCATGCCCATTCTTCATATAAGAACGCTAAAGAGAGATCAGATCGTAAAATCCAATGTAAAGTTTTCAGTCAGGCGGAACAATATATGCACACTTTTTCCGAGGACAAGAATAGCTCACTTTGTGTTACTCGATACAGGTATTCTTGGCAGCATTGAGCTGCGATGAATTTCATTTGTATATATTCCTTAGAATTTAATCACATTGACTTTGGCTACATATATCAGTAACTGATTTCCTTGGATTTCATTGAGGCCTATATAATTTGCACACATTAATGGTATGTTTAATTATATCCACGGAAAATGAATAGAATTTGAGAGACAGTAGACATTACCATTAGATGTATGCACAATGAGAAGTAAAGAAAACTATCAATCATTACATTTGTAGATACATGTAACAAACTCAGAAAATCAATGAAAGGGTTCCTCCTATATCAACTCACTGAAATAAAGATTTAGGAAAAACAAACTGTTATATGTATTCAGCCTAATGTCATTAATCAGAACGGAAATCGACAAGCTTTTTGTAGAGAATAAAACCAAGCCCGGTCCTATAGGTCAGATCCCTATTTATAACGAAGTGATCCTTTGTGACATGACGTTTGATTGGCCATGATACAACCGATGCACAGAATTACGTATCTTAGTGTAGTCTATTTGTGTGCCAAGATATATTGAAATCAAACCAAAACTGTAGGAGGAGTAACATTTTGAAAGCATTTCACAGAAATTTCTATTTTTAGTAACCACGGCAACACCATTCATTGAAATCAAAAACCGATGCACAGAATTATGTATCTTAGTATAGTCTACTTGTGTGCCAAGTTATATAGAAATTGGACCAAAACTGTAGGAGTAGCATTTTGAAAAATTGTTTACAGACAGACAGACGGACGGACGACGGACGCATTACTATCGCATAAACTCTTCTGGTTTCTGACCGGTAGAGCTAAAAAAAAAAAAGAAAATAAAGAGAGAAAAAGATTTAATCCAGGATATATCGAAACTGGAAGAGGAATATGAGTCTTCTACAGGAAAAGTAACTGAGAAAAAAAGAGAATTAGAACAAATAAGACAACATAAATTAATGGGAAATGTGATAAGATCTAAAGCCAGATGGATCAGTGATGGAGAAAAACCAACAAATTATTTTATAAATCTTGAGAATAGAAATTTTACAAACAAAGTAAATCCTAAACTTATTAAAACAGAAAATAATGAACAAGTGGAGATAACAGAACAATGTAAAATTCTCTTAGAAGTGGAAAGTTTTTATGAAACATTATACATGCCTAAGTAGAGGATCATAATTTAAATCTTAGAGAGTTTTTAGAAGAGTATAATGTCCCAAAGTTTAGTGAATATGAAAGTTTTCTATTAGAAGGAAAGATTTCTTATAGAGAGGCATCAAATGTGCTAAAGCAAATGTTTAATAATAAAAGCCCGGGTAGTGATGGATTTACTACAAAATTTCTTCAAGCATTTTGGAAAAATCTGGGTCATTTTATTGTTCGATCATTAAACTGTGGTTATGAAAATGGAGAACTCTCCTCCACACAAAACAGGGAATAATTACTTGTACATGTATACCCAAAAAGGGCAAGAGTAAATTTCAGCTTAGTAACTGGAGACCATTATCCTTGTTGAATGTGATTTATAAAATTGGATCAGGTTGTATAGCACAAAGAATAAAACAAGTTTTACCTAAAATAATAAGTTCAGATCAGACAGGATTCATACCTGGGAGATATATTGGAGAAATACACGGCTTATATATGATCTGATGGATTATACTGAATTAAAACAAATCCCTGGAATGTTAGTTATGATAGACTTTGAAAAAGCGTTTGACACAGTGTTATGGAAATTTATCGAAAAAAACCTTAATTTTTTTCAATTTCGGACAATTTTTTTTTATAATTGGATAAAAACTCAAATTAACTCAAATTCATGTGTGACTCAGGCTGGTTAATTATCCAACTTTTTCAAATTAGGACGCGGTTGTCGACAAGGGAACCCAATTTCACCATACATATTTCTCCTTTGTGCGGAGATATTATCAATAAAGATTAAAAACAATAAAGACATCAAGGGAATTGAGATAGGAAATACTGAATTTTTAATGTCACAGTATGCTGACGACACAATGATAATCTTAGATGGGTCAGAAAAATCACTTCAGGCTTAAATGAAGGAAATAATAGAATTTTATAATATGTCAGGACTAAAGGTAAATCGGTCAAAAACCTAAGTGGTATGGATAGGTAGTAAGGCCAAAAATAAAAAAACTCTTGTTTCCTGCTACCCGACCAACCCTATTTTTTTGCACCCGAGCCTAAAGTTTTTATTCAATTTTAGGGGGAAAATCCGAAATTTCATGATCGAAAAGTGAAAAAAAAAAATTCAAGTGGTATTTCATGAAATATATGTTTAAAATATGGATTTTCATAAAACACTACTTATTCAAGATGACAGTATTTACCGATGATATGTTTCATTTGGTTTTGTTATGTTCATATCCAACAAAAACCATTGGGAAAAAATAAAAGTAAATTAAAAAATAAAATAATTTTCCTACCTACCTACCCTATTTTTTTTAGGCTGGTAGCAGGAAACAAGACTATTATTTTTTTGTCCTAAGAAATATTCTAATCAGAGAGTTTGCCCAGAGATGGAATTTATCAGGACAACCAATTTTAAACTTCTTGAAATTTATTATGATGTAGATCTTGCAAAGATTACTAGATTAAATTACGACAAAAACTTGTTAAAATCAAATCAATTATAGATCAGTGGAATAAAAGAAACTGTAACATGCAACGCGGCCGAGCTTGGTATTTATGATATGGTTTGTATCACCAGGCGTTACACTTAGATTCGTTAACCTGTTAACTCAGGTTTTTGTTGACCAAATAAAATATAAACACAATATAATACAAATACAATAGATAATACAATGGGTTTCTTCTTGATTGGATAACCACTAACTGTGGTCAACGAGTGTCTCCCGCAATGAATTTCTTCTTGCCCTGCCACTCCACTAGTACTGCTGCATCTTGGCACTTCCCCCACCTCTAATTGTGGTATGCTACCTCTCTCTACAACCAAGTGACTGCCTTATTCAGGTCTTACGTGCGTTGGTGTACTGTGGAACACTTAGCTGTTTATCCCCTGCAACCGTCTGCCTTATTCAGGTCTTACGACCGGATGCAAGAGAAGAAACAAACTAATGTTTATCCACTCCGTCACTAGAGAGGTCCCCTGAGTTCCTGTAACACAGCATGTATTACCTCAGTGCAGCCCCAGTAAATAGGCAGTTTCATACTACCCTGGTACTTGTATGATCTCAGAATTAATATTTTTTAGTGTTTAAGAATTTATATAAAAACGTAGGTCTAACGTTTATATGAAACTAAACAACAATCATTTCCGTTTCACTACCCTCCTCTCAAGATTTTATGCGTCCCGCCTATGATTAACTATTTACAATTTATTTACATATGTACAAAACTTTTCAATGCCTGACAACTTGTAACATCTCCTTGGGCATCTATAAATGCATTTGTGCCCAGAGTTTCTCGCACATCACCGGGTGCTGATGCGTAGACCAAATTGATTAGTCGTTTAATGGCCTGGCCTAACTCTGGTATGGACTCAGATGCTCTTTGTCTTCGTTCTTTTAGCTGAACATGATACAGATCTGTTTGGTTAGAAGGGGAGAAACTCTCCTCAAGGGATCTGACCAGTGTGTTATAATGCTGGCCAGTATCACTTGGCAAGTCACCTCACACTGACTGGCCATGCAGTGATACAGCCAGGTAAAGACCCTTCTTATCTTCTTTGTCCAGTCGTTTACAACAGCACAAGCCTCAAAATGTGATTTGTAGTCAAGCCACGAACTTGTTCCATCATTCGTGGCTGGCTTGATTATATGGCCTGTCTTGGCATTGTCTGCCCCCTTTGACTGCCTCTGTGGTTTTGGTGTGTCAAATAGATGGCCCGTCACAATGTCGTCAACCCAAGCATTTTGTGTGTAGCTTGGTTTGCCTTCATCTGGAAATCTTTGCATGCATACCAGTTCTTTATTTGAAAGATTTTTTTATAAAAGAATTTCAACTGTTTCCCAACTGATGAAGCCCGGACAGTTGAAAGTTACTTGTACATGTGCATATATTAATTGATAAACAAATGATACAGAGGATTTAATAGCAATTAGTTACATTTTCATATGAATTATATTCAATAAATTAAAAACATTCAAGATTCTCTAAGTTTTTCTATGTGTAGCCTCCTTGCTTATTTCTGTTTTTCATGCTATTTATCCTGCTTCTTAAAATATGAATACAAAAAGATGAAGATAAAATTACTAGATTAATTGTTCTTGTTATCTGTCTAAATATTCTTTTGTATGTATGTAAAAAATTCATGTGTTATGACTAGAAATACTAGTAGATCAATTTAATACAAAACTTTGTTAATAATGACCCAGATGTCCATAATTTAAGGAGATTGCATATGAATATTAAATAATATTATAATGATGTACCAAAGGCAAACATTGTTATAAACAAATGCAAGATAAATTGAATACATGTGCATAAATGTATGAATGTATCAAATTATATATACTATAAAAAATTAATTTACTTTCAGTTTATATTTCAACAATTATGATGCTAAATTTACATTTATGCAATCAAAGGTGGAATTGATACATTGATACATATAGGGCAGAAACTCACTTGGTAGAATAAGCATAATATTTAAGAGTTTAAATCCTTATTTTTCATTTTTCCTGAAATTCAGCATATAATGTTATGATAATAAAGATATTTATCTTTTTGAAATAAAAAAAATGCTGGCAGTGCCATGTGGGTCTTGGGGAGAGTTTTGAAATGCTGAACATGATATACAAGTATCAACTGCAGGTGATTTTAGAAAAAATCTTAATTTTTCAACTCTATATTTTAATATCATTTTTTCATTGATAATAATATATTTCTTTAAATATACTGACAGTCTTCTTCTTATTTGTCTATATTTAAAGTATGATTTTTTTATCCATGCATATGCTTTTTCTAGGGCACATTTGAGCATTGCAAACTTGCAATTTCTAAAGAAGTCAAATATGCAAGTTTGCAATGCTCACAAATCAAGTAATTAATTTTTAGTTCTTAAATTAAACACATATTGCAGAATAAGATGGGACATTCTGAAGAGATTAAATCTACAGTAAAGGTCAGAGAAATGAGATTTCAAACAATACTTCAGACATTTCAAGCAATAGCTGCTGGTAATGATGCATGTATCAACCTTTCAGAAGACACAGGGAAGCTCACAGAGACTGAGAAAATTTCAGGCAATGCCAATAATATTATACAGCCTAGATTTCATACTACAGAAAAGAAAAAAGGAAGACCTAAAAAAGCTCCATTGAGAAAACCAACTGAAGAAGAAAAGGAACGTTTGTTGAATCATCAAGACTTGCCACAGCCATCTTCAGAAGCACCTGTTAACACACCCTTACCATCAGTTGCCCCTTACCCTCCTCTGAGATTGGTGCGCCCTGCCCCTTCCACCTCTACACAGCTACCTACCACACCAGAACAACCATTGTTTGAGTAAGTCTTTGCAATCTTTTTTTCCTTTTTTAGATTTTTACACATATAGAGATGTTTCATAATACATGTGTATAAGTACAGATAAAAAAAAATTAATAATAATCACATTATAATCTGAAGATATATAAAATATGAATATTCTCATTGTCTTGTTGCAGAGTGAATGGTCAGATGGGACTGCAGCCATGGATGAGAGTGCCACCATCACTGATGGGGAGGAGGATCAAAGTCAAGACAAAGGATGGAAAAACTCAAGTCTTGATATTCACAAAAGGAGTCGTGGATACTGATACAAATAATGATGGTCACTAAGACTTGGATTTAAGAACATGAAATGCATTGTGAAAATATTTTTTTTTAATTTTAGTCTAAGGTTATATTGTTGGGGAAAAAAAGATTCAAGGAGAAGAATTCTTGATTTATTTGAACATCAAAAACAGTAGGAAAGACCAAGATATATATACAGTCTAGAATATTGGACGCTTGTTATCTGATTAGCATTTCCTGTAGTATTTAAATCTATGTTGGATAATTCACTCAAGAACTCTTGAAGATGATTCATTTTATATAGCAATGAGGGTGATTGATCCTTTAATATTTTTTCTTATCTTTTCATGTGTGCAAGGACGGAGCCACCCGGAAACAGACCCATGTCACTTTGAGCATAATGTCAGTCCAGTAGCAGGTTGGCAATGGCAGATAGACTTTTGTCTTAGCCAGTGTTCAAGTGTCATTAGGTTTGATTTCCAGCTGAGAATGGGAGCCACTCACCATAGGAATAGAAATCCACAGAGGACCAAAAAGGGACCTGTTTCACTTTGAGCATAAAGTCAGTCCAGTAGTAGATTGGCAATGGTAGATAGGCTTTTGCCTTAGGCCAATGCTCAAGTGTTACTAGGTTTCCTGTTAAACTGACAGTGTCTATGGGAATTTATCTCCATCTCAGAACCAAGTCCTTTGTTCAGGTGACAAGAAGGTCCTTTCCTATGTTCAGATTATTGCCAATGCATATCAAATTTTCCATATGATATCCTCACTTAAGTAGTTCAGAGAGAACTTAGCTCTAGTTTACATGTTATCAAGTTTTCATTTGTTTTTAGTTCACATAATTAGCCAAAAGTTGCATTGAGCTTTTCTGATTGAAAAGTGTCTATTGTCGTCATTGTAGGCTTTTCACATTTTTCCCTTTTCTCCAGAACAACTGGAAAATATCAACCAAACTTGGCAAAAACATTCCTTGAGTAAAGGGGATTAACTTTGTTCCTAAAGGGTTGCATATATATATATATATTGGGAACCAAGAATCAAGAAAAATAGAAAGGGTTGATCTTAAGGTGCGGTTCCTAATGATTATTTACCAGTGGTTGTATATATGTATTAAATGATCGAAAAGGCTGCTCTTCTTTGCGTCATACTTATTTAGATAAGATAAGCAGACAAACTAAGTAAAAAGTTCTACTGAAATTCATTTATGAAATTCATAGACTCAGGATCAGGGTTACTCAGGTGATTCTTGGATCTTTTGTCTAATTAGTGTGGATGCAAGGTTTAGGATGGGGCTAAAATTGGGTATCAAATGAAATAAAATCGTTTGAGAACATTTTTTCTCTCCAGAATAGCAAGTTCATTTTAGTCATATTTGAGTCAAAATTTACCGGTAGTCATATTGGTAATGAAATTTCCCCATTATAACTTGATTCAAGTTGAGTTAAATCATATTAAGTCCTTGTCCGAGGTGAGAGTATTGGTCCATGGGCCTCCTTGTTAACGTTTGTTGTTGTTTGTTTGTTTGTTTGTTTTTTTGTTTTTTTTTTTTACACTTTTGGTGCATGCATACCAGTTCTTTATTTGAAAGAATTTTTTTTAAAGAATTTCAACTGTTTCCCAACTGATGAAGCCCGGACAGTTGAAAGTTACTTGTACATGTACATGTATTAATTGATAAACAAATGATACAGAGGATTTAATAGCAAATAGATACATTTTCATATGAATCATATTCAATAAATAACTCTAAAACATTCAAGATTTTCTATGCTCCTTTCTTATTGCTGATTTTCATGCTTTTTATCTTGCTTCTTAAAATATGAATATGTACAAAAAGATGAA
>PRKT01000078.1:330942-421123 GCA_003671525.1 Saccostrea glomerata
AAAAAAAGAAAAGGAAATATGTCCATTGTCAAAACTAGTAGTCCGAACCCGAAAACCCTATTTCATGGGAATATGTTAGGATACGATTTCTTTTCTTTTTTTATCAAGCACTACCACTTACTCTTCTTTCTTTGAGTACACTGTAACGTGCCTGTTGAAAGGGGGGCTAAACCAATTTCACTTTGTTCAATGCCTATACTAATTACGTCTATCTTTGCAAAAAAGTGGGGGGTGGGTGGGCTAAGCATCCCTACACCCCCCCCCCCCCCTTCCCGACGCCCATGGATTAAATCACAGATGCGAAAACCAAGTCATAAATAATTATGTGTTTTATGCTGTTGAATTTAGAACCGGATTCATGATCAAAATTCCACGACCCGGCTCAGTTTTCAACGGACTAGGATCTAAATTTAACATCTTACGTATCAGTATTCAACGTTGAAAAATTACCTTCGGGTCAATTTTCAACCCGGGTCAAAATTCAACGTTACACCCCCTCTATAGGAGTATAGAAAACTCATTTGAATAGGCAAGAACCGTGTCCCAGTAAAGGACTTTGTTACTATACAAACAAAATTAACAAACTTTAAAACTTGTACCCACAACAATCCCGTCTAAACTGACACAAGTAGACAGATATTTAAGAATATGTCCTTTATGTAATGAAAAATCTTTGGGTGCTGTACTCCAGTGTTTAAAAGAATATTTCTTTTTTTCTTCTTCTTCATTAATGTTAATAATGTGAACCGTAGTGATTTACGCAAGTAAAGACGAATACAATTTTATGTTTTTCTTTCTACCATAAAAGTTGGCTCAATTAAAAAAGAAACTTCTCTGATACACAGAGACTTTTTGGCAAGGTTAACTATAGAAACATGATTAGACTACAAAAATACTTACTGTAAAACAATCTATTTTCACTGTCGTAGGTTTAAAAATGTGTCAAGACCTAGACTAAACATTTCAATGATTGATTGATGAAATTATTCTGGATAGAATACTAGTATTTGTTAAACAAGCAAATTCAAAGAATTGTTGTCCCCCGCTTTCGGTGTCTTTGTGGGTGGGATGTCATTTTTTTAATGAAATACTGTGTCAAATCTTGTCACAGGTAATGCACATGTCAAATATGAAAGCCCTATCTCTTCTCGATCAAAAGTTATATGGAAGTGAAACACGGATGACCCCGTGAGGCAAAAGAAGTATAAACTTTTCTTAAAGAAATACGATTTTGAAATATGAAAGCCCTAGCACCACCTGTTGAAAAGTTATGGTCAAGGAAACGTTTTTGAAAGGTAAGTCATTCCTGTTCAAAAATTTTTCACTCGTATAAAGACGTCACTATACGAGCGTATGTCAGTAAAGGGCTTGAAATTTAGACCTTTACTCGGCACTTAGGGCCATTGAGCAGTGAGCACGCCTGATACCGTGTTATGCCTACTGTGACAAGGGGCCTCTGTTTTTAGGTTTTATCTGAAAGACCCACAACTTTCAGTTCAAAGTAACGAGCGTTTGGTGAAGAAATGTTGCTACCTTTCTTACCGACTTTGGTATGTCGAAAAAACGATTCGAACACACGACCTCCCCATCGTGTTTAGGTGTTGTATTTATATATTGGTTACTTACTGTGACAAAGAAGCACCTCCTTTTTTTCCTATGAAGTCCTGGTGATGCAGCACATTGTTACTCCAAGGAATCTCAAGGAATTTCAATATTCGCCGCATCCAGAGTTCTGTATGGAGGCTGAGCTGTTCGTAATACACCGGCATACATCGATGAGGTCCGATGTGAAGACACTGATTATACATGTTCTCTATAATTGTACTCCATTTTTCCAGACATTTCTTAGGATCTTTTAGATCGAAATTGGATATTGTAACCTTTCTGGAAATTATGGAATGAACACTTGCTCGTCCATCTCTAACCATTAATAGGAACTTGGCTTTGGGGAATAATTTACTGAGATAAACACTGTGTTTCAATGTGAAGGGATCTTTGTTACACAGCCACGGAGCCGGATCGCCGTGGTTCTGGATGATGTCCATAATAAAGGCTCCGACTGCTGAGTCTAACACATGGTTGTTAAGTCCGGCCTCGGCCAGCCTGTTTCTCTCCCGCTCATTCTTTGTCCAGTCAGTCCTGGCTCTCAATATCCTCGGAATAACACGTGTTTCCTCACCACATCTCACGTCCTGATGGGCATCTAACATCACGCGCATCAACGTCGTCCCACTGCGGGGGACTCCCCCAATGAAGATCAGGGGGGCACTATACTGTCCCTGTATTCCACCTTCCAGTATTTTCGGCCTGTCGTTTTCATTTTGTTGAAAACTGATGTACACCGTCAGTGCTCCAATCCAGAAAAGAATGAGTAGAGTGGAGTATTTTGTCAGACCTCGCATTCGGACAATAAAGCTGGTTGTCAGATGTTCATGAACTTCCTTCATCTGATCTGTACATTAACATCAAAATCCTCGAATGAAAAACAAAACAAATCCTTTAAAGATTTGACACTATTTAACTCAATGACCACTCTTATAGACCATTTTGTTCTTTGATGAATTCATACAATAACAAATCCAGGAAATTTGAATTATGAATCGATGTCATAAAAGGCCTAAGCGTCGTGTTAATTTTTAATTACGAGACCGACATTATGAATTATTTACAAAAACTCTGCCCAGGTAGCTGTCAGGTAGAGTTATGAATAAACGGCGATTAATTTTTATATTTAAGAATACAATTTCAGCGAAAGGAAAATATGATCGGGAACGTTAAAACGAATGAAGCAGTGATCGACCTCATAAAAACTACATACAATTCAAATCTGTGTACAGATAACAAAAGGCGGATCTCCGGAAAATCCAGAGGTGGGATCAGGTGCCGAGGAGGGGTATAGAATAGAATTTATTTCTTAAGATCTTGCCACAAGTATCACGTAGGTGAAGTATGAGAGCCCTTGCCCGAATCGTTCAAGAGTTATGGTTAAGGTTAAGGTTAAACATTTTAAAAATTATGTCAAACTCCAAGGTCAAGGTCAAAGCTCTTTTAAACAATGAAAGGTCTTGCCACAATAATTACATTGGTGAAGTATATGAAAGCCCTTGCCCGAACCGTTCAAAAGTTATGGCCAAGGTGACAGTTTTAAAAAGTAGGTCAAACTCCAAGTTCAAAGTCAAAACGTCAAAGTTGTTGGTATCCAATGAAAGGTACTCTCACAAGGATTACATTTGTGAAAGCCCTAGCCCTTATCGTTCAAAAGCTATGGCTAAGGTTAAAGTTTTTACATTAGTACGGAAATCTCCAAGGTCAAATGTCAGAGTTGTTGGAATCCAATGAAAGGTCTTGCAAAAAGTATTATATATATTGAAATATGAAAACCCTAGTTTTCCCCGTTCAAAAGTTATGGCCGAAGTAAAACTTTGGAATTTTTGTGTAAAAGTGGGTCAAACTCCAAGGTCAAGGTCAAAAGGTCATATTGGGTGGTACCCAATGAAAAGTCTTGTCACGTGGAATACACATGCATGTGAAATATGAAAATCATAGCTCCAGTATATCAAAAGTTGTAAACAAGGTTTTTGTGACGGACGACGTACAGCTAGACTGACAGACAGACAAACGAATGATATTTAATGTCCCCGAAAGCGGGGGACAAAAAATTATATCGTTATGAGAAACTTTTTAGAATATGAAAAATACGGGAAAGTATTTGTGATATCATGAAATAATTTATTTATTTTCCCAAGTTTATTTGCCCGGGTTCATACTCTTTTTCTTTTATTTAAATTTTTATTTTCCTTCACGATTCCTTTTACTGTATAACATTTTTTAATTCCTTTTAATGTACAACATAAATAAGATCAGAGCATTGTGTAAATAATCAGTTTGAAATCTACTTTGTCTTTGTATTTATATAAATATATAATTTTATACATATACATATATTAAATATACATATCTATGTTATAATTTATCCGATCCAATGGGCCCCTGGCACCATTGGTGAGGATTAGCCGGGAATATCCTAGGATATATTATCCCAAGTTCTATTGTAGTGGAAAATAAAGTTTGGAAGAAAAAAAAGAAGAAAAAAAAAAAAAAAGTTTGAATCTTTGAAATGCAACAATTTACATGTATTTAAAGAAAATGAATTGTAATATGAACTATTATAAAGTAGACTGCAATGAAAATATACATTGAATATTAATTAATAGATTATACAGTCTATATGTGTGAGAGCACAAATCTATGAATAAAAGAAAAACATTTTTGAGAAAATGTTAACATTTTTTTCGGAATAAAGTCAGGATTGCATTGTCTAAAACCTCACGAAACACTTTGCACTCGAGTTAACAATTTAATTTGTTTACAAACATGGCGGGCAAAATTTGTACCGTCGAAACTTGTTCAAAAGAAATAATTTAAGAAATGGATGAAAGAAAGCAAGATTTTCCCCTTACAATATCATCCCTACAGAGAAAAACTGTACCTGTCGATGTTCATAAACCAGATGTTTCTCAAAAGTCACCATCAAAGGCAGAAATTTTACAAGATTTAAACGAACACTTGGCTGTTCATGCTGAGCGAATGCGGTTACTTAATCGTGCTGAAGAGGGGCTTGTCAGTGACAGCTTTAGTCCCTACTCAGGTCGTAATTCTAGTCCCGGAGAAAACAAGGAAGTGTATGTATTTTCAGTATTTTTTCCTGCAACAGTATTTCAGAAAATGTGTAGTATTAGCTGACATACCAGTTTATTAATTTACAGTGTAATGCCGGCATATTGTACTAATGAATGTCAGACACCTCAGCCCATTGACATCTCGGCCCAATGACACGTCTGCTCCAACAGGTCAGCCTAAGATTAAGACTGGTCCGCCCAATTTATTACACCTCAGCCTAAGCAAAATTTCATTGCGAAAATATATTATATCTCCTATTTCAGAATTTGCAAATTAAGTGAAATATTTATTGAAAAAAGTAAGAGAATAATCTTTTTTTTTCTTACTTATAAAAAAATCTTTCAAGAGCTTATAAATTTATATAAATTAAAATTCATGATAGTCAAAGAATGAAATGACATAATTAAGGTGCTAAATGCAGTGTGCGAAACTAACCAGAAGAATGAAATAACCCATTGGAAAATCTCATTTTAAAGTGCCCAAGTGGGAAAGACCAAAGGCAAATGTGACTGTCCAAAACAAAACACAAGAAAGTAAATTCAAAATTGTGCACTTGTTTTTATTCATATTTACTTATTTGTTCGTATTTTTATTGAAATATACGTATCTGTTACATTTTCATTTTTACCTTGTGAAAATAAGTATAAAATCAGTGTTTATATTCAGATACTAGATATGAACTTCATTCTGCAGACCAGTATGTTTATGTCTCTGAAGGACACAAACTCAAAAATCATCTTCGTAGCTTTTCAGTTATATATTATACAATTATGGACTCTTTTGGTGTTGAATATGGTTTGTTATTAACCAGAAAAATATTCATATTGACCAAGACGAAGCCAAGGTCAATATGGATATTTTTCTGGTGAATAACAAACCATATTCAACACCAAAAGAGTCCATAATTGTTTTATTATATTGTCCAATTTGAATTAATTGGACATTGAAGGCTGAATGCCGACACCCTTTTCATTAACAAACTTCTGTTGAAAAAATGTCCAGATTACATTTTTTCACCTCTGTGTTTTCCTTTCGGAGTTTTGCTGTATAAGATGTCCAAATGTTTAAAATAATCCTGCAATAGGTTTGTATAATATTTTTCCTGCTGACAGATACATAGCTTGCTGCGGCCATTGCAACCATTGTTTAGAATGTTGTTTGAGCTGTTGATTATGCCTCAAATCCAGTGAATATGTAGTGTTATGAACTGTTTGCGCTTATATAGATAATATATGGGGAATATAAATGTTAATAATTTAATTTCACTTGTATCAAGCAATTTCATCGGCTGAATCATTCAGTGGAACATATAATATTTTGTATAACAGAACTTGCCTACGTCACAATGAGTTATGTCAAAAACGTATTACTCCGCTTGACGTTACTTTTTAAATAATACTCAATTTGAAGCCTTTTTCCGGAGGAAAAATTGTCTCATTGTCTACACTGAAATTAAATTGTAAGGAATGAATTTTATTTCAACTTATGTTATACGATATAATATAACTTGGGGCAGTCTACGCTTTTTTTATAAACTGCATTATGGTTCATAAAGCGTAAACTGCCCCAAGTTAAGTTATATCGTATAACAAAGTTAACGTTGAAATAAGCTTCATTCCTTAAATAGACGATATGATAATATATTATTATATTCAGTTCTGCTGTATTTAGAATTTGAATCTGTATAATACACAAGTTTTTATATTAATCACAAAATTAAACTTCTACATTTTATATATTTAGTGCCTATTTTATACAAATGGTTACTGATTCCATTATTATCCATTGATTAGAGTAAACTGATGCTGCCAAGTAATCAATTATGATTTACAACCAATTCGACAACACTACGCATTAATCCCTCAAGCAAAAATAAAATAAAAGTTCAAATGTAGTCCATGAAATTCCTCTCCATGGATAATTGACCTACCTATGTATATATATATATCTCTGATGTAATTATGAAGAGAAAATTGATTCTATGTTAAAATTTAGTATTACTGAGCATTATATCTCTCATTTCCACATTCAGAGAAAGATGCAAATTAAGGACTATTTATTAAATTAAGAACTTTTATTTAGTTATAGTTATTTAGTTATAGAAATCTGTCAGGGCTGAGGTGTTGTTGAGCTGAGATGTCGTCTACCGTAGTATGCTTGCTCCTAGGTAATTAGTTCCATTGTTATACATAACTTTTAAATTTACAGATCTTCCAAGAATGTAAATGATGATAAAGAAACAAATATCTCTAAAATCCCAGTGCTTTCCAAAAGACAGAAAAGAAGGGAAAAAGAAAATCTTTCAAAGACATCAAAGAAACCTGACCTGATGAAAACTACCACACTAGAGATTCACAGTGTGCCTGAGAGAGCTGCACAGAAAACTGACAAGCAACAGAGCAGGAAAGGGGTTCCACGGGGAAAGAAGAGCGGGGTACAGATAAAAAATTACAGGGCAGACTACACATGGAACAGAGGAGGAAGGTTAAAGGAACTCAGGATAAGGTAAAGTCGTACTCCTAACATTTAACCCCGGATGAGATAAAGTCGTACTCATAACATTTAACCCCGGATTAGATAAAGTCGTACTCCTTACATTTAACCCAGGATTAGATAAAGTCCTACTCCTAACATTTAACCCAGGATTAGATAAAGTCTTACTCCTTACATTTAACCCAGGATTAGATAAAGTCCTACTCCTAACATTTAACTCAGGATTAGATAAAGTCCTACTCCTTACATTTAACCCAGGATTAGATAAAGTCCTACTCCTAACATTTAACCCAGGATTAGATAAAGTCTTACTCCTTACATTTAACCCAGGATTAGATAAAGTCCTACTCCTAACATTTAACCCAGGATTAGATAAAGTCCTACTCCTTACATTTAACCCAGGATTAGATAAAGTCCTACTCCTAACATTTAACCCAGGATTAGATAAAGTCTTACTCCTTACATTTAACCCAGGATTAGATAAAGTCCTACTCCTAACATTTAACCCAGGATTAGATAAAGTCTTACTCCTTACATTTAACCCAGGATTAGATAAAGTCCTACTCCTAACATTTAACCCAGGATTAGATAAAGTCTTACTCCTTACATTTAACCCAGGATTAGATAAAGTCCTACTCCTAACATTTAACCCAGGATTAGATAAAGTCCTACTCCTTACATTTAACCCAGGATTAGATAAAGTCCTACTCCTAACATTTAACCCAGGATTAGATAAAGTCTTACTCCTTACATTTAACCCAGGATTAGATAAAGTCCTACTCCTAACATAAGTAAAAAGTTACAACATTTAACTCAGGATTAAGTAGAGAATTACAACATTTAACTCATTATAAGTACACCAAGGATAAGACCTACACATAATATTTCACTCAGGATTAAGTCAAGTTTTACAACATTTGACTCAGGATTAAGTAAAGGCAAGAGGGGTGGAAATACCAGTTCATTAAAATATTTACATTACACATGTTTTTTTGCATTTAAAGTGATTAGTGAATGGAAATCTATGGCATTAAAAAACATAAAACGGAGAGGGGTCAAAAGGTTAAAGCATGCACTCTTTATTTTGTTTTATTACTATCATATTATAAAGATTTACATTACAGCATTTATGAAACTTATTATTTACAAAATATTTACAGGCATTTAGCAAGGAAATTTTCCAACATTTGGAAAACTAAAGCTTTTGGTAGAGTGCTTCCATCTGTAGCAAGGTCAGTATTTCAAGATTCAGCTCTTGCTTTTTATATGTTTTAATTTATAATTTAAAATTTTATTCTCTAAGATAAAGCTACAAATATTGAAAAATTTTTATTTTTACATAAAGCTACTGGTTTGATTGGTTACGTAAAAAAAATCACATGGGGCAGGACAGCGAGAAATGGAAGTGGGCTTGGTTTGTAGCTGAATGTGAATGTTAATTTAAGATATTATTAAATATAAAGAATAACTGTCTGATATTTTGTAATGATGATCAAGCAAATGGCTTTGATAATAATTATCATGGAAGCCCATTGCTGGATCTCATCATTAAACCAAAAATTTGACAGTTTAGTATAGTGCTTAAAGATGAACACAATTTGTAAAAGGAATTTGTTTGCCACTTTTGATTTCTCTCTTGCTGTATCTGAGGACCCCTATATAAAGCTGCTAACTTGGTCACTGTTCAGTGCAATCAATCATCACTGGTGTAGATGGACAATACTAAGACAGGTGTACAACTAATGTGTTTTGAATTTACAGGCGACATTATGAGACACAGCTGGTCAGACAGGTATACAGGGAGTGGCACGCCATGTGGTGGGAGGTCAGAAAAGAATGGAGGTTGATGGTGCGAGCAGAATGTCATCACAGGTAAATATAGCACAAGGTCAGAGGTCACAACATCCAAGAAAAAACAGATTACAGGCTGGACTAGTAGGTCTCAACTAATTTTTCAAGTTACACATAGGGTAAAAACCACTTGATACATAAATCTTATATTGGAATCACCATGTATCACCATATATTGGAATCACCATGTCCATCTGTCTGTAGACGAGATTTTGTCTGGATAGTTTCTCAGAAACTATTGGTAGGATTTGTACACATATTATTCACCATATGAAGGTGTGCACCTGGTATTCCATCTTGATTGGATGATTATTTTGTATTTTACAAGTGTTTTATCATTTTTATTTTGTTTTGTGCAGACCATTTCTGGGAAACTATTGCAAGGATTTATCTGAAAATTTGTACACTTATTATCCACCATATGAAGGTGTGCACCTAAAATTTTCAACTTTATTTTTTTTTTATTTTTCTACATTTTACAGGTTTTATTTTTTATTTTAATTGACATCTAGGCACCTCTAAAAAAAAAAAACAGAGGTGAGTATTTGTCCCTTTTGGACAGTTCTAGTTAATATTTGATCTGTAAATAGTAACTCAAGAGTAAAAAACTATCAAAAAAGCGCCAATTTACGACTTATTGTTTATAGGAATGACATACAGGCTGCTTCATTGTTAAAATAAATTACTTTTTTGGCTAATTTCTTGCAATATATTTTGAAACATAATGTTTTCAATTTCAATTTTCTCTTTCAAGATATGTGGTTTGGAGTAAAGTGTTTGAAGCCTGGAGACTCTATGTTCTCTATCAGAAGGCGACTGCAGAAAAAATGGAGCTGGCTACAACCATTAGTAAGTGGTGAACTATCTTTTACAATTAGAATAAGATCATGAATCTCCCCACCCCCCTAAAAGTTAGATTCAGTTGACTTCTAGGGTGTAGTGTAGATTACAATGTATGTTGTAGAGTACATGAACAATGTGATTGAATTTTGAACCCCTCTCCCTCGTCTTCTGAAACTTCTTCCTCCAAAATTATAAATTATTTTGCTTTGAGTTGATATGTTGTAGTGTAAATTAAAACATTGATGGGGCAAAGGAAATACTTTGGGGATATGGAGTCTGAGATATTGGTGTTCATGACTATGAAGTTCAACTGTATACTGTATAAATTCCCTTGAAAGTTTGTTTTTTCCTTTTTTACATTCATTTCTTTTCTTTGCAGGTAACAAAGCAATTCTAGGCAGGAGTCTTAAACACTGGAAGGATTATGTAAAAATGCAGAGAGGAAAGAAGAAAATAAAAGCAGATGCAGACAGCCATCATCACCAAGTGTTAACTAGGTAAAATATCTGCTGAATTGTAAACTAGGTAAAACAACCGCCAAAGTGTTAGCTAGGGAAAAAAATCTGCTAAAATGTTAATTGGTTAATATTTTAATGAAGTACGAAATATTCTTTTCTCTTTCAACCATGGCCTGAATAGGAGAGGATCGTACATTTTGGCCGTGGTTTGTGACGATGGGGTACAGGATGATACCTTGTTAGTAAATTTCATACCTGGCACAACCTCACCTAGCCAGGTCCCAAATTTACTAACCAAGTATCATCCCGAACCCTGTCATTACAAAATTTTAAAACTTATAATACCAAATTCAATGCAGATTCAAAAAATTTTATCACACTCTTTGCGATATGGTGGGATTCATTTTTGTACAAATCTTGATTTCAACTTCCTATTTATCTTGGCATTTGTCCATGCCAAATTTCTTTTGAAACTTTATTTCTTTATATTCACATGAGAGTGTAAATTCACATTAGAGCGATGGTATAACAAGTGAGCACAACCGCACAGACTTCTTATGATAATTTTGTTGGTGTACTTACAATATTTAATTAAAGTTTATTTCTTTTGATAGGTTAGTGTGGATTAAATGGAAGGAGCAGTACAGACTCCAGCAAGAGAGACATGAAATGGAAGTAGTGGCTTTACAGTTTTGGGCATACAGAATTCAGGCACAGGTTAGTACAGGCCTACTGAATTCAGGTACAGGTTAATTAAGGCCTACAGAATTCAGGCATAGGTTAGTACAGGCATACAGAATTCAGGCACAGGTATATACAGGCATACAGAACTTCGGCACAGGTAAGTACAGGCATACAGAATTCAGACACAGGTGAATTAAGGCCTACAGAATTCAGGCATAGGTTAGTACAGGCCTACAGAATTCAGGCACAGGTAAGTACAGGCCTACAGAATTCAGGATCTGGTTAGTACAGGCCTACAGAATTCAGGCACTGGTTAGTACAGGCCTATAGAATTTCGGCACAGGTTAGTACAGGCCTACTGAATTCAGGCACAGGTTAGTACAGGCCTACTGAATTCAGGCACAGGTGAGTACAGGCCTACAGAATTCAGGCACAGGTAAGTACAGGCCTACAGAATTCAGGCACAGGTTAGTACAGGCCTACTGAATTCAGCTACCTACAGAATTCAGGCACAGGTAAGTACAGGCCTACAGAATTCATGCACAAGTAGGGGTATCATCTGAGAGGTACAAGTATTTTTTATTACTGTTAGTGTTTTTACTTTATGTTAAAATGTTTGTCTTACCAAATCTTATTGAAAAAAAAAACTAATTCCAATATGCAATGAACAAATGAGGAAATAATTTTTTTTTCAGCACTGGTTGATATGGTCAGACAGACTTAAAAAGAAGCGCCAGATTTACCACAGACATGCTGTGTCGCTCCGACACTATCAACAAACCATTAAGAGGAAATGTTTTATTGCTTGGACTCGGTATTGGCTGCAGAAACGAGACAGGAAAAGACAGAAAGGTATTGATACTGAAGAAACAAGTCTTAAAAATATGGAATCTTGTCTAAATAAAAAAAAGACATGTTTGTTCATTAAAAGATTTGAGTTTTTATACAGAATCTATGTTTTATAGATTATGCAGATAAATACTATGGCCAGAGCCTGAGATATCAGATGTTTTATACATGGCGGAGGCAGTATGAGCTCCATCAGTCCATTAAATCCCACCAGCACCACATTGAGGTCCTGGCCGCGCGGTTCCAGAGGAGGCGGTACTTCCAGATCTGGAAACTTTGTATCCTTGTCTGTCTGTATCTGGAATCTGGTCTTGTCATGCTTATCATTCCTATTATGGTTTAGTGTTGTGTTGTACTTGGCTGTAGTGAATACTTTAAACTTGTTACTTGGTATGTTTTGATTTTCTGAAAGGACCCAGTGCAATTATTGGTAAGATTTTGTTTTGAGGTAAAATGAATGTTTTATGAACTATCTGAAATAAAAAATTAAAAAATCTAGCTTCTGATGAACACTTTTAAGATTCATGTTATCTATCTGTTTATATTTTTAACTTCTTGTTACCTTGACCAAGTGGTTTCTAGACATGCTGATACAAGAACAAGAGAAAGAGAAGATGCTTAAAGCCGAGGTACATTACAGGAAAAAATTGTTGGTATGAGTCTTTTGTATATTAAAAATAAGTGCTTAAATATCAGTGCAAGTTCGAATAATTTAAATGTAATAGAAGAAAATTTAGTGGGAAAACATTTCTCTATTGTTGAGATTAGAGAGGATAACAAATTATACATTTGCTAACTTTAAGTATGTACACATAATATCAAAATAATTTTAAGAACTTGTCACTCATTCAGAAATTATTAACCATTAAATCAGATTTTTTATCTTTAAGTTTGCAATCTTAACATGTAATTAAAAGTTTTTGTAAAGTTTGAAACTTACTTGTCCCTTACAAGGCTGTTATCTGTCTTCTATAATTTTAAAGTAAAAAATCTTTTCAATAAAGTTTAAATATGCTGTCTTCAAATTTTTAAACATTTCCTTGCAGCTGATGGGATTTAATAACTTTCGACTCAATGTGGTTCAGCTTAGGGTTAAAGAGATGAGAAATGAGTTAGCTATTCAACATTACTTTAAAACAGTATGTCATTTTTATAGTGTATATATCTATCAGTTAGTTTCATTCTGTTAAGTTTATTACTAGGTGTGGTCTTTGATTTAGGAAAAATGTGTTTATCAGTTTCTAAATGCCATATTCTACTTTTAATTTCATGTGAAAATAAATATGCACCTTTTTTTCCTGTTATAAAGTTTAATAAGTTAACTTGCAATTTCATGTACTTTTATATTAGTTCTTAAATTCTCTTTACAGTTTTTGAGCCGACACTGGCAAATTTGGCTGCAGAAATGTGAGAACAACGAAGAGGTGCAGATAAGTCATCTTACCAAGCAAGCACATGCTCATTATCAGTAAGTTATCAGTAAATCTTCTTACAAAGCAAGCACATGCTCATTATCAGTAAATTATCAGTAAATCTTACCAAGCAAGCACATGCTCATTATCAGTAAATTATCAGTAAATCCTCTTACCAAGCAAGCACATGCTCATTATCAATAAGTTATCAGTAAATCTTCTTACCAAGCAAGCACATGCTCATTATCAGTAGGTCATCATACCAATCAGACACACATTAACAGTAAGTTATCAGTAAATTACATGTATCTTACCATCCAGGCACACACATGTAATCTATAAATTATCAGTAAATCATCTTACCAAACATTATCAGTGAGTTATCAGTTAAGCATCTTTCCAAACAGACACACACTCTTTATCAGCAAGTTATCAGTATGTTGCCTTACCAGTATACACACACTAATGCAGGGTTCTCCACAAGGGGTTTTACCATGGGGGCCTGCCATGGTTAAATTTATGTGCGCCATGGTTAAACAAGCTGCGCCATGGTTAAAATCCGCAGCCACCATGATTAAATTTTGTTGCATTTCAGTTCTGACACCTTCTTTTTTAATGACTTGAATAGTTAATTGTGTTTTTACTACGACTGCCATGCACCTCCCATTCCTCGAAGGAAAGCGGACTGTGCTTAACAAACATGTCGTTAATCGGCGACTATGCTGTGAAGCGTGACAATCAATGGAGAGTCAATCAGATGATCAATATTTTGAGAATTTATTATCCTGTACACATGTAAATAATTTTGGGGAAATTTAACATGTTCACTACATGATTAGATAACGGGTTTATAAAAAAAAAAGAAGACAATTACGAGCATGATAATCGTCGTGCTTGCAAGTAAAGTTTCTGTGCCCCCCCAAAAAAAACTCTGTAAAAATTTCATATTCCTCTGTATTTAATCAATTTCCCATGCTTTGTTTTTTAAAAGCTTTAACTTTATTATCTTTCTGATAAAATATGCATAGCCTGGCCAATGTCTCACCATCTTAGTTTTAGAGTTACTTCCCGTTGTTATGAAACGTCGCGTGGTGCTATTTTTGTCACTGGGGCACGTGGAGAAGGAAGCAAAACTTGGTGAAAAATGCAATATCTAGAAAAATGGAACGTTAAAAAAAGGAACACTGGTGGAAATGTTCCTTTGTGTGTTAACTTAAAAAAATGGTACTCAATGGCCATTCATCAGTATTGGTCATATTTAAACAAAACATTTCAACAGGCTACAACAATTCTTATAATTATTAATTTCTGAATAATATTGCCATGGTTATGTATCAACAATTTTCTTTATATTCCTTCAGAAAGTTACAACAGTTTTGGGCAAATTTTGGTACATTTGTGAATTAAGATACAAGATAAATCCTGTTCAATTTATTTATTATTTTTTTAACTTTAAAAAGGGTTAGTTATTCCATTGTTTTGTGTTGCAGTGGTTATATTTAAAAATTGTAAATCAAATCATTGATTAATTAAGATTAGGAAGTCTAACATGCGTTTGTGTTTCCTACATGGTTAAATTTTCAAATGTGGAGAACCCTGCTAATGGTATGTGATCTTACCAAGTGGACACATGCCTATTGTCAGGCAGTTGTCAAAACTAATTATGATTCTAATAAAGAGAGAAAACAGCTGAAGTTTTCATATTTTTATGGCGTCGAGCTTGCTCGATCGTCATCTAGCGATCAGTCAGGTTTACGCGACCGTATGTGTCAGTGGATGCATCCGCAATAGAAAATAGCAACAGCTGTAAACCAATTCCTTTTAAAACGTTCACAATGAATAATAGCTTAGATATAAAATTAAATCAATTGTATCTTCAATTAATACTACTACAAAACAACTATATCATGTTTAATTTTTACGAAGAAAAACGTTATGGTTGTTGCGGATGAATTTCTACAGAGAAGATACGTCGAATATCATGAATCACATTTTGGGACCGATTACTGTAATACAAACAATCTTAAAGACGGTAATAAAGATTGAATTTCTTAATCTTAGCTTTACTTTTACGATATTCAATCCAATTTTATCCTAACAACCGACGATATTGACCAGTAATGCCAGTATTACTGTATTTATCCATTTCCTCCATTCGTTTACCGCGCCATGTCGTAAGTCGATCGTAGTTGTAACATTAGAGTCATGGTTGTAGTTAAGATGCAATCACTATACAACAGAACAACGCTCTGACAATGGCAATTAATAAGAATAATTTATGAAACCCTTCAAAGGTCTTCGATTGACTGGAAAGAAATTAGATTGATATAGAGCATGGACATTTCTGATGATGTCTGGTCAATTTGAACCCTGACTCATTCGTACCAGGACATAAGGCTATAAGGCCCTATACTGTATTTGTGTTAAGACTATTTTTTTTTTTTTAAATATTATTATTATGTTACCGGAGTCACTCACTTCACCTATCTGCGGATCTTTTGAAATTGTCTTTCTTGTTCGACACCATTGAAGCCTTTCAGGCTTTTGATTTTTTCATTTCACAACAACTCTCATTGACTTTCCTACAGGAGTGTCCTCAAAAGAAAGTGCTTGGATGCTTTGATGTTATATACCAGATACAGAGAACAGAGAAAAGTAAGTACCAGATGACCGAACCAAATGTTTATCTACTTCAGCATCATTATATGTTCATAATGTTGTATAAAAGTTAATATTCTCTCAAAACCACCAAAGGATTTTTTTTTTTCATATGTTTTGTTTATCAAAGTAGAAAAGTTGAGTAGAGTACCTTTGCCAACATGCCTTTAACCTAAGATCATGTACATAGTAACAATATGTACATGATTGAATAATTTGGCAGCATATGACAATACTGTAAACCAACTTTTATTCGCGACTACTTTGCGACGATTAATTTTCGTTAACAAGCCCAATTAGGTTATAGTGTGAACAGACAAATAGACATTAAGAATCGCTTTGCGGTGAGAAATATTTGCGACGAACAGGCTCTCACGAACTTCGCGAAAATTTCTCGCACGCTAATAAAAGCTGGTTTACAGTGTGTAAAAAATGAACATCATATTTAGCACCAAATTGCAATTGTTTTTCCTTTCACTAGGACACGGCCTTCTGAATTCTTTGTGAATCTTTTCACCTTTCTTTTAGTCACAAATATCTTGAGGACAGACAGACATACAGACACTGATGAAAACATAATCCCTAACTAACAGCTTATTATTGTTTTATATATCAGTATGTAATGTGCTTTGTAGACACAGAAGGTTCAGGCAGATGCATTCTTTTTCGTTCACTCCATGCCACGGTTTATCTTCCAGTGGAGGATTTATGTAGAAATGGAGAAAATTAAGAGGGAAAATCTGGAAAAATACACAAGTTTTAGAAGGTATTGCTTATTGAAATAAAATGTTAAATACAAAAATATGATGAAATCTCAGTTTATAGATATACACTAAAAGAATGTAATTAAAAAGAATTATAAACAAAGGTTACTTTTTAAGCACATGGGCACTATACATGTACATGATTTTCCTTTCATCTTTATATACAAAGTACATAAGTGTATAGTGATCACACAAAATCGGTTACAGGCCCCTGTGTTTAAACAAGAGTAAGTTTTTTTCTCCTTTTTATTCAGAGAGAATTTGCTTGCCCGTTTCTTTTACCAGTGGTTCAATTCCTTCTACTTTTACTTTCTTATTCAGAGAGAATTTGCTTGCCCGTTTCTTCTACCAGTGGTTTAATTCCTATGAAGAACACAGAGAATTCAGAATGAACTGGAGAATGGTAATTTTAATATTTTGGTTCTGATTTAATTCTAAAATAAGTTTTCTCACTGCCCAATATAATTATGTTATTATTGGTTATTAATCCATTACTGAAACTCTTACCTATTATATGAATTTTTCATAACTATATATTTGACTGTTATGAATAGTCAGAGTTGTATTGGTAATAAGATGATGGATGTAATGGTTTTTGGTGAGAATACAGCTGACACATTTCTCGATATCATTACACAGGCAGTTCTACATCATGAAGATAGTACCAGGAAACAGTTCCTGTCCAGGTGGAGAAACAGACTACAGTTGTGTCTGCAGGAACATGACAAACAGGTTAGATAGTACTGAATAAAGGGACAAACAGGTTTGATAGTACTGAATAAAGGGACAAACAGGTTAGCTAATTTATTTATCTATTTACATGTATAAACATGCTCATAGTTATAATTTCTCATGACTTCCAAATATGAAGTAAGAAATTAACGCATGCCAGGAAGTCATCCACTGTTTAAGCTGCTCAAATTAAACTTTAATTTCTGTGACTTGGAGTGAATGACTGAATGTCTTATTAGATGTACACTGAAAAACTCGCATAACATTTGTGAGATATTTCATAAGGATAATGATATCCAATGTGTTTTGACAATTGTGATTGACTTTCAGAGTCTGGCAGAGAAGCATTACCACTCCTCTATATGTAGGAAGCATCTGCTAGCCTGGCTACAGTATGTCAGGGATCTCAGAAAAATGTAAGCAGTATCTTCTCTTGTAATGAGATGGTTTTTATAATCATACTAATTGGCATATATTTATTAAAATACATATAATTTTTCATTTCTGAATCAGTAAAAGCATGTTGAGTAGAGAAAGCATTAAGACTTTATGCGAGTAAAATATGTTTTACAATTTGTACAGTTGCTATTCTGTTTGTTCCCGTGTTATTCATTTGCTTAAATAATTTCTTTTTTTAAAAATATATTTACATCATAGGGAGAGTTTAGAAACAAAAGCAGTGGCTCATCATTACAAATCCTCGCTGAAGAAGGCCCTGCAAACATGGAGAGAGGTGAGAGAATTTATTTTTTTTTTTGATAAAACAGAATGTTTTACGATAAAATTCCACAATTCTCTTTCTGTCCACTTTCAGTACACTAAAGAAATTAAACAGGAGAAGTCACAGTGGCTGAGAGCCACTAAACTTTATCAAATGAATTTGTGTAGAAAAGTTCTGAGGGCTTGGATTGCTCAGAGAATTCAAGGGAGACAATTCCAAACGCTTGGAGAGGAACGATACAGACAAAAGTGTACAGACTGTAAAAGGTATACTATCACCTCATTGAAAGTATTAAAGGTATAAAATGTCAAATCATTGAAAGTATTAAAGGTATAAAATATCACATCATTGAAAGTATTAATGGTATAAATTATCACATGACTGAAAGTATAAAAGGTATATAAACTGTCATATCATTGAGAGCATGAAAGGTATAAAATATCACATCACTGAAAGTATTAAAGGTGTAAAATGTCATATTATTGAAAGCATAAAATGTATAAAATGTTTTGGCATTGAATTTGATTGAAAGCATAAATAAAAGGTATAAAATATCATATCATTGAAAACATTAGAGGGTTTTTGAGTTTTACAAGTTTTTGATATCATTTCTAAAGCCACTATAACATACCTCACTATTGTTTTGTCGATATGACTCTACCTGTACAATATACAGTCATGTACATGTAGGTGGGCATTTCACACATGGAGAGACAATGCCCTAGAGAATGTAAGAGAAAGACAGGAAGACAGAGCTGCCATAATCCACTACAACCGACAACTTCTACACAAGGTAACTCACAATCTGTCTGTCTCGCATTAGGTTGTACTCAGACTGAATATTCCACTGCATCAAAAGTTTAAGCTGAAAAGGATATTTATATGGATTTTGTCAAAGACTAATCTTACAAAGAATAAAAATGTTGATATTTTGAGCCCCAAAAGTCCAAAGATCACTGCACCTCAAGACTGTGTGGCTAAAATACCTACCTGTATACTCGTATTGTTGATATTGACAGCTGCTGCTGACTTGGCATAGATATGCTGCTATTCATGCCTACAAGAAGTCAGAGACCAGGCAATGGGTGGAGTCCACAAAGCAGGCCCTAGACAGAAGTAAGAATGCTATATGGACCAAGAAAGTTATTTCTGGCCATCTCTGAAGACCAAAATTACAGAAACTGTAAAAATCATTATTTAGCCATGGTATTGACTGTTACAATTTCATACTAAAGGAACTCTTACGATAACTTGAATTGAAGTGATAGGTTTCTTACCTAACTAAGATTTTTATTAAACAGATAAGTTGCAAAGATATTTCTGGCAATGGCAGAAAGCAAGAGATGACAGAATCTTACACAAGTTCAAACGAGAACAGGCTGTTAATTATCACGATACTGTGATCCAGCGGAGGGCGCTTCTTCAATGGAAAGAGTTTACAGTCCTAGCAGTCAAGAAAAATGTAAGGAAAAAAAATGCTGATTTTTTAATTTAAAAAACATACTGGTATCCAGTGCTCATTTATCCACATTTCATTTCCCAACATTCATAGCTTGTCTTGATTTTTTCAGCTTCTAATGAAGCAGTGTGTGTGGTTTAACAATATCAGATTGATGAGTAATTTTCTGTCCGTGTGGAAGTGGAGGTACCAGTTAAAACAAGAGGAGAACCAGAAAACTGACATCGCTTTGTGGCATTGGAGTCTGGTTCTCCAGAAGAAGGTATAATAGATAGACACTGGATAGAAGATAAAGAGAGAGAGAGAGGTTGTAGAAATATGTGTCGTTTTCCTCCATTATCATTGTAGCTTAAGGATTTCCATCCCTAATGGGACCAAATTCCCTACCCTTAAATGTCCGTCAAGTACATAATACTCTGATATTATATTAAAGCATTTTATAGTGGAAAAGGATTGCCCGTGAGAAAGTTTTAAAAATTTCATTAATTAAGCAGTAGTTAATTGACAAAGATTGCATTGAAGTCTATTGGAAAATAGAATGACAAGTGAAAACAATTTTTCTAATGGCTAATGTTTTTTAAATTGATGTTTTTCATTAATTAAAAAAAGGGGAGATAACTCTTACCAAAATTCAAGGTCATAAATTAGGACACATCCCACTATACATATGCATAGTAATAAATGGGAAGTATGTCTAAATAAACCGAGTATTCAATGCCTACATATCTGATATGTATTCAATTTCATTGAATTTGTTCCCATTAGGGATTGAATACCTTAACTTTATTAAAACTAAATTAGACATAAACATGCATTCTGTATGATTTAGTTTCAAAAGGACAAGTCTCATTTAAGGCTTATCTGTGGTCCCCAGTTATTCGTCAAATTTCTCAAATTTCAAACATTTATCAAAGGCTTTAAAAATCAAATGTTATTAATAACTAATGTCTTTATTATTTGAATTTTCATCTAAAAAAGTCAAATAATAGATATACATAGCACACGAAGCTGCGTTTTGAAGTAGGGGTCCTTTGATTTCATGAATATCAAAAGAAATATCTGACAGATACACACTTTCAAGCTGTCGTAAACACCGAACACAGATTTGTTCAGAGTCAAGTTTGATATATAATGTGTATATCATATGTGTAAAGGTTGAGTAAAAATATCTTTGTTGAACAACCTTGTGCTCTATGTATTCTAATAAAAAGTATTGTGATTTTGAACCTCGTCGCTGTCTTCATTTACATGCAATTAACCTCTTTATGACCTGTTTCGAATCACAACAAGCCACGTGGATTTGTGTCGTTACAGGTAAATGCCCACAGTAAACGTGCTAGCAAGCACTCAGTTGAAATGTACTCAGTCGATCATGTATCGGTCAGCATTTGGACTTGTTTGGTTAATCTTGTAATAGTGGTTCATTCACATTGCTAGAGTTTTGTGAATAGAAAATTGTGCATGTTGTTGATTGTGAATATTGAACATAAATTCGTCTTTGAAAGGAAAAATATTATATATCACGGATATTCTTTTTTAGTATCTTATCTAAATGTCTCCGCCCATTTACATGTAACAGAAAAACCGTAGTCTGATGGAGAGGAAAAGTTCCGGCATTTTTTAGCGCGATGTGTGTTAAAAATTGACTTGTATTTTTTTTATATGTTTAATAATTCATTATGAATGCCCAATGATTTTATTAGAAATACTTTGTTATACACAATGAAATCTAAACAAAATACCCATTGCTACTATCTATTCAGTTAACCAAGGGTGTAAAAAGGGACCACGCTACTATACTTAAGTGGAATACTCCTTTGAGATAAATGTTGGAAAACATTGGGGGGGGGGACAAAATTAATTTTACTGAGCACACTAAGATATTGAGGACAGAATTGACATACAATGTATTTACAGATTTTGGTGGCCTGGTTTGGCTACACAGCAGACAGGAAGAGAAAGAAGGATCGAATCACTCAGGCTTTGGAGAGACGACGCACACGACAGATACGTCAGGGCGTCACCCAGTGGATCGCCGTGGCAACAGACCTGTCAAACATGAGGGCTAAAATTGCAGCCCAGCAAAACGCCAAGGTTAGTATTAAAACATTTGTCAGAAAGACCATCAGGGATTCTATGAAAACAAAGGAGTGGCATATCTTTCTTTCTGTAAAGTAGAATACTTTTTAATAAGGAACAATTATTTTGCATTTCTTCCCCAATTTCTTCTATGGTATAAGTGATAAAATAGGTGAAAAATAGTTAAATTGTACATGGAAACTTTCAACAAGCCCTCATGTTAATTATTTTTAAGGGGGAGATACCTGTCCACTGTGCCAAAATGCACTAAGCATAGACTTCTATATATTTACTGTAAAATTGCATTTATCTGCATGATTTGCTTCAGATGCAGTTTAAAAATTTGCTAGATGTGGGACTTAGCCTTTGCCTCAATTGTACATGTAAAATATATATTTTGAAGTGAATATTTTTAAGTTTGATTACTTGTATTGATGTCTAGTTTGATTACTTGTACTGTTGATATTTATTAGGATGCCTTTGCCAAACATCAATTAGTCCAGCGTTGTGCATTACACTGGCGATACATCGCAGCTAAGAGGAAATCAAGGGAAGATCACTCTAACAGGAAAAATCAGGACTTGCTTCAGTTTGAGAAGAAAAATGTAAACTATGTTCCAAAATTAAAACATAAGGACTTCCATAGAGAGGAAATCCTCTGTAAACCCTTCCCATATAACCCAGTGGAGTCCATGTCTCCTCAGAGACTAACAGACAAGGAACAGAACTTCTCCGCTTTACAGTAGGTTTCTTATTATTGGAGGTTAAGCTTGACAAAAAAGCTGTAATTGTTGCCTTTGGTTTACAGCTGTTTTAGATTTTAATCTGTGTAGATAATTTTTACTTCTGTAAGGAATGTCAGGTAGTTTTTTGCCGCAACATCTGTTTGTTAAAATTTTTACATGTAAAATTAGCTTAAAATTTGTTTTGAAGTTTGTTTGTATTTATTTTTACATCTCTAAATTTGATTTATCGTGTACATCTAAAGGTACATGTGGGTCTGTCTTTCTGTAATCAGAATTTTACATCCTGTTAAAAAGAGGTTTTCACCTCAGTTGTTGGGTTCTGCTTATCTAAGATGGAATTTTACATTTGATTGGAAGGGTTGAGGCATTCTGATAATGTTCTGAATATGTTTAAATTATGCTCTAATTGTATGTTCTGAATATTTTCTAAATATATTCTATTTATCAGATTACCTGGAAGAAGAAAGCCCCGGCATCCTTCGTTCCTGGAAGAATCTCTGAAGAGAGCTGGCCTGTTTTCTGGGGAAAGGTAATCAAGATGGGGCTTTGTTTACTGGAAATGTTAATTTGATTTAGTGTTCTGCAAAATCTTCTACAGTGGAATCATTTGAAGTCACTGAGGTCGATTTTTGTCAGCAGTCAAAATTTTAGCAAGTCATGGGGATTTAATTTTGTGGTTATACTGTTTACACAGAAGATACATGGAATCAATATAATGTGATGACAAAGTTATCCTTTATGAAATTTGAATTTGTGTTGGGGAAAGTGTTGAATAAGTATGTTTAGAAACTGAGGACATGAATTCATGAGTCTCTTTATACCACAAAAGCAAAGAAAATAACCCCCAACATAAATAAGTGCTTTCTCAGTAATTAAGATACTAAAATCCCAGATTTAATACCATTGATATAAAAAATATTCATTTTGCATATGTGTTTAAACAAATAGTAAAGTACTTTTTAAAAGACAGTAATAATATTATTGATTAAATTTTTAACAGGCCAGTTGGAAATCAGAATATACAGAGCAAACCTAGTCATCCACCTTCTAGTATGTTAGAGGAAAGAAAACATATAGACTCTGTCCCAGTGATGCCAGAAGAGGAAGTTCCTAGTCTCCCTGTCCCTCCCCGTGTACCTACCTCAGATCTGCCCAGACCGAGAGATTTTCCTGTCATACATCAGGGTGAGAACATCCGGGTTCCTTCACTTGACCTACATGGAGTGGACGGAGTACCCTACCTTCAGGAAAACATTGAGGTTTATCAGGGACATATATCAGTGCTGCCTTCAGCTGCTCCAGTAACTCAGCACCATGATCACTTGGATCACATTCAGTCAATACGACCCACAACAGGAGGGGAATTCCAGCTCTTAACTCCAGATCATTTTCTCTTTCATCCAGATTACGTGCTTCCAACTTTTCAAAGTGACATTTCCCCTCTAAGTACCCCAAGAACAGTTGACTCTACATCATTAGCTGTCAGATCAATGATACAGACTATAGATAGTACTGCAGGGATTCCAGAGGCCCCATGCAGTGTAAATGATCAAGAAAGCCTACCTTTGAGTGAACAAATAGTGAGGATAAGAAATCAGCTGAAAAGTTTTGAACAGCAAAAGAAAAAACTCAGGTGAGACAAAACATTTAATATGGGATACTAACTGAAAATTGAAATGATTTATTTTCAGAAACATGAAAAAATTATTGAAAACAAAAGTTCAAAGGTCATGGGTTAAGGTCTTTTTATAGTTAATTTCGTTTTTGAAACAGGAGGTTACAAAAACAGCACAAACAGCTGACTTCCTGGCTTGATGATGAAGAGGGGACTGTCTCAGAATCCGAAATTAAGGAGGTGAAAGAAGAAGTAAGGGAGGTAAGGGGCATGTCCCTTTGAAGAATTATAATATTTTCTTAACATATCAATCAAATAATCAAATTTTAATTTGAACCAGTTTTGCTCTTTTTAATAGTAAAGGGACATAAATGAGAGTTTCAAAAAAGCAGACTTGGTTTTAAAAATTTGCTTTACTCAAAATAAGCACATGAAGCAGTCAAAATCACTTTTATTGGCATAATTATAATACACAATAGGTCCTTTACAAAAATTGTTAAATACATGACCCCTCTGTTCAGATAAAGCGAATTTGATCACAACAAGAGAAAGACATGATCCTCGTATAACTGTCAAGGTCTAAGGGCCTCTTGCTAAATGTAACTGAGAATTTTAAGGTTGTATTATAGTAAAGTGGTATTAATTGTTGATACTTTTATATTTTAGATGGAGAAGGAAATTAAAACATTACAAGCTGAGATAGAGAGGCAGAAGCCAGAATGTGCACAGTTAGTCGAAAAGGTCAATCAGCTCATTCAGATGATGTCAGAAAGGTCAATCAGCTCATTCAAATGATGTCAGAAAGGTCAATCAGCTCATTCAAATGATGTCAGAAAGGTCAATCAGCTCATTCAAATGATGTCAGAAAGGTCAATCAGCTCATTCAAATGATGTCTTCACAGAATTTATGTCTACAGTAGAACCAAGCCATTAATAAACTGTCATCAGAAGTAGTTTAATAGATTAGATTTTCTTGTAAGGAATGATATTAAAGATTTAGTTCTAGAGAAACTCTCCCTGAGTAGGTAGATTTATTGTTGAGTCAAGTTGAATTTTCATAAACATTTTGAAATCATGAAGGAAAAAAGAATGTTTTACATATTTGGCTAGAATGTTTGAAAAAAGAAAATGTTATTGTCACAGGATTACTTTTTTTGCTCTTGATGTCATATATTTTTCTGTGTTGTTCTCTTAACACCTAAGCTTATGTCAGCTTTGTTGTAATTTTTAAAAGTAAGCACATATTATTGAACATTAACTCATCAAGAAATACAAATAGTTTTTGCTTAGTTAGGATATTTACGTTAGGAAAGTGGTATGGTAAATGGGTGGCATGTCTTCAAAAATTATAATGAAACTTATCTAATCTAGATGTGTATTCCAAAATCTTGCCAAATACAATATCAACTTGAAGTCCATTTTAATAAATTCAATTTTTTAAAATATATATCTGGTCAACTTCTATGGGGGCAATGCATGGTGTTCAGATTTACTCAATTTTTACTGTATTTAAATCTTGATGTTCAATCTTTTTAGTCATGCGTTAAAAGTTGAAAATGTAGTTTCCTGTTTGTTTTTAAAATGCAGTTTTCAGTTCATGAAAAATCTTTAAAGTCTGAATGTACATTTAGTTTTCTTGCATGGTAGATTATTAGCTGCAGATCTGTAGCGTTATGGTTTTATATTATTAATTTTGTCTTTGACCGTAACGCTACAGATCCCGTAATGCAAAAAGGTGCAGTTTACAGCGCAAGATTTTTTGCGCAGTTTGGGGAAGAATTTCTCCACTTTCTAGCTTTGGTCAATCAACTACCTTTCACTCTCTAATTCTAGACACTTTCTTTAGCCAATATGTATATTTTATCCACCCCCAACCATTTATAGTTGTCTCTACAGGCAATAAACTCCCTTGAAGTGAATTTTCAGCAATCTAAAATATAATCTTAATCAATCGAATTTATCACTTGTAGAGACGACTATAAAGGGTAGGTAGATGGGTAAAAATATACAGATTAGTTAAATAATGTGCCTTGAATTAGGGAGTGAAAGAAAGTTAAATGACCAATATTGGTAAGTGGAGAAATACTCCCCAAAAGTGCGCAAAAAATCTTGTGCCGTAAATTGCACCTTTTTGCATTACGGGATCTGTAGCGTTATGGTCAAAGACAAATATATAAAACCATAATGCTACAGATCTGCAGCTAGGTAGATGATATAATGTTACAGTTGTGTATTTATGAAATGAATGTTATATCAAAGAGTCATATATAAGAATAGTGCCAAATTAAATCTTTCTAAGTAATCACTTCTTATTTATTTGTTTTCAGTAAATTGGAATTAAGTGAAGAATACGTATGCTATTTCACTCATTGAATCCTACATGTCCGTCTGACATGAAAATATTTGCAAAAAAATTAATGCTAGAATTCCATTTTATAAATAGTCTGTCTCATTTTATCAACTCTTTATAATGTTTTACATAATTCTTTCATACTGTAGCTCTCTGCTTGAGAAAATTTGGACAGATAAAGCAGAGAGCTACAGAAACATGCGTTGACTTGTAAAAATCTTGGATTTACGCCGCCGATTTTTTGTCGCTCACTTCAGGTATCATTTCTTGTACTTGTAGTATATACTTTTTTATGCTCCTAGAATGATATCCTAGTATTCATTATATATTTTACTCCAATTTTTAGTACTTTATTTACCTTCCAATGGTCTGAAACATCCCTCTCAGTCTCTGGATTTGGAATGTCGGTTCAAAGATTCCCGTTTTTACCTCCATTTCCACTAACGGATCTTCTTGAACCGTTGAAAGGTAAATAAATATTTAGGAATAGGCGTACGGTTCTGCAGCTACAACTGGGAGGCATAAACTTGAAGTCGTCACATTTAATATCCCTAAATTAAATTTAATAGTCAGTTTCCCATTATGTTTATCTCTGGTAAAACTTCCGAATATGAAACTCGAAATAAAAACCCCACAGGATCCGATACATGTCAATCCGACTTGTTAGTGTTTTATTTGGAGTTCAGCGGGGCTATCGAATCAATGTACGACTGAAACCAAATACCGTTTGATAAAACGTTGAATTTTTATACCCGCGCTCCGAAGGAGATGGGGGGGGGGTGTTTAACTCTTGTGTGTCTGTCTGTCCGTAACAAATTTTTGGTCACAGTTTTTTCGACAACTACTCAACGCAGATGCTTGACATTTTAAGATACCTTTTCCAAGGCATGCCAAATTGCGGGATTCATTTTAATTCAAATCCGACGTAAACTTCCTGTTTATCCATGCGTCAGTCCGTTTCTGACAAACAAATTTTCGTCGCAGTTTTTAGCTCACCTGAGCCGAAGGCTCAAGTGAGCTTTTCTGATCACATTTTGTCCGGCGTCCGTCTGTCTGTCCGTCTGTCTGTAAACTTTTCACATTTTCGACTTCTTCTCAAGAACCACTGGGCCAATTTCAACCAAACTTGCCACAAAGCATCCTTAGGTGAAGGGGATTCAAGTTTGTTTAAATCATGACCCCCGGGGGTAGGGCGGGGCCACAATGGCCGACCAAAGTTTTGTATAGAAATATATAGGAAAATTCTTTAAAAATCTTCTTCTTAAGAATGGCAAAACCATAAATGCTCATATTTATATGGAAGCATCCCAAGGTAGTGTAGATTCAAGTTTGTTCAAATCATGACCCCCGGGGGTAGGGCGGGGCCACAATGGCCGACCAAAATTTAGATAGAAATATAAAGGTAAATTCTTTAAAAATCTTCTTCTTTAGAACGGCAAAGCCATAATTGCTCATATTTATATGGAAGCATCCCCAGGTAGTGTAGATTCAAGTTTGTTCAAATCATGACCCCCGGGGATAGGGCGGGGCCACAATGGCCAACATAAGTTTTATATAGAAATATATAGGAAAATTCTTAAAAAATCTTCTTCTAAAGAACAGCAAAGCCATAATTGCTCATATTTATATGGAAGCATCCCCAGGTAGTGTAGATTCAAGTTTGTTCAAATCATGACCCCTGGGGGTAGGGAAGGGCCACAAGGGCCGATCAAAGTTTTAAATAGAAATATATAGGAAAATTCTTAAAAAATCTTCTTCTTAAGAACAGCAAAGCCATAATTGGTCATATTTATATGGAAGCATCCCCAGGTAGTGTATATTCAAGTTTGTTCAAATCATGACCCCCAGGGGTAGGGCGGGGCCACAATGGCCGGCCAAAGTTTTATATAGAAATATTTTGGAAAATTCTTTAAAAATCTTCTTCTTAAGAACAGCAAAGCCATAATTGCTCATATTTATATGGAAGCATCCCCAGGTAGTGTATATTCAAGTTTGTTCAAACCATGATCCCCGGCGGTAGGGCGGGGCCAAACTTTTGGATTTAAACTTTTCAATAGTATTGATTTCTCATTTTTCCTAGCCACAATGCTCGGGTGAGCGATGTGGCCCATGGGCCTCTTGTCTCAGCTACTACTCATCGCAAATGCTTGAAATTGTAAAACAATTTTCTCTGAGGCATCCGTGCGTCTGTTCGTTTCATGCATAAATTTTCGTCGAAGTTTTCTCTACAACGACTCATCCATCGCAGATGCTTGAAATATTAACACAATCTTCTCTGAGACATGCAACATGTGATTATTGGCCCCCATATTTCCTGTTCGTATTTAACAAATCAACTAATAATTTAGTAACAGTCCATTGGAATTCCAACGGTTTGTTGGAAGACCTGTTCTCTGAAAACTCTCAGTGAGGAACTCAAACATCTTTTTTTAATCAACCTCGTTCTTTGTTGTAGAGTGAGGATGTTTCTACAAATTGAATTTGCAAATGCCCAATGAAAAATTATAAAAACTAGCGGGGAAAATTAACTATCTAGGAAATGCCTGCAAACATGTTAAGATATTTGATGCGTCATGGTCCCGTCCTCAGGTGGATCCTCCTTCAATGGTTGTTTCGGCGCTGTCCGCCACAACCTCCAGAGGTACGCCGACTGGAGTGATCAAGTCCCAGCCCAGAGCTACTCAGCTCTCCGCCTTCACTGCAACATATTTTAAAAATGTTCATTTACACGCAAACTCACAGAGTCTTTGTGTTGCACTTTCCACTGTTCTTGTCTGTTCTTCCACATCCACATGGATGCCACTTCTGCCTCTCTGCCCAGGCGTCCAATGAGTTGTCGACTCTCAGTTCCTGTTACATCGACAATTCGCAAGGCCCCCAGCCCCGTTGTTGAGAATCTGCCACCAGATCCTGGTATTTATCCATTTTTCGTCCATGGGCTTCTTCGATTCTGTCCTCGTACGGCACTGTAAGTTCCAGCATAATAAGTAACAAACCGGGCTACGGTAGACCAAATAACCAAATAACAATTTCTGGTCTTTGATTGATAGATACTATTTCCTGTAGAAACTGCATTCGGCTGTTGAGGTCTGCTTGCATTTCCCAGTCACTGGCGGTCCCCAACAGTCCACCTCTTCCCACTCTCTCAGCACGACTATGTTCACCAGCGTTTACAAAGTTTACAAACTTCAAACCTTCCTGGGTCTTCCGAGTCTTCTTCCTTGCTTTCACGTCTGAGATAACAGACAGAACTTGGTCATGTCTCCACGTATATATCTTCCATCTGTTAAAGCTACTGAACACGGAGACAGGATATGTTCTAGTTTGTTCTAGATTGCAGTTTGGATCGTCCCTCATGCCCCACGTTGACAGATCGGTTGGGGTTGGCAACACATCATAAACCGACTTAAGCTGAAACTGCAGTCTCTGGGGTTCTGTTATCCAGATCTCGTTCCAAGATATCTTCTTCTGTCGGGCACCTTCCCATGCCATAAAGTCTGGACTTGACTTTACCGTGAGGAATGACTGTATTCAATATTGGAAAGACACATTTTTTTTATACCAGTGACTTTGATAAAATTCTGTGATTTCGTCTTCTAGACGATAAATGAATTAGTATTGGCATACACTGTACATGTACACTGTATTTAGCAAAGGTTGTACCATAAATTTTACGGCTAATGCATGTAATATATATTTTTCTAGATGTTTTAAATGCTTAGAGTAATAATAATTCTATTTAAAGCATTTATTGTTCTGATCTTGGATACTGCAAGTAATCACACACGTGATTTAGATGGTTTGGGATGCTGCTTTTTACGTACTCGGTATTTAATCAAAGAATATGGATGAAAAGTTGATGGCCCAGATTAAATCGTAATGTGAACACAAGTTTTATGATGCTCTAAGCTGTATTCATTGAAATATAAGATTTCTGAAATAGGTTTAAAGAGTTGCATTTAGAAATTTGCATGCCATCTGCAAGTGAAAATCAGTAGTGAAGTTTCAGGTTTTGCATCTGGATAATGTTTTTTAAGGATCCGAATAATGGTTTGCCAAACAAAAAAGTGGAGTTAACGTAAGACCAATCAAGATTCAGATAACGCATGAGACCTATATTTCAAAACTGGGGTTAAACTTATGAATTATGATTGGTGTTTTTAACCATCTTAAATCTTCTTGTCAGAAATATGATAATGTAATAAGAAATGTAAACTTTTAAAGAAGAATACACCATAAGCTCTTACATATCAATTACTTGCTAATATCTTGTCAAAGAAGTGCTCAAATTGCTGTATGTATTATCAATGCGCTTAATGAATTACATGTAATAACAAAATGCATTTAACAGGTTTGCATAACAATTTAAGTGCAAGTCACAAGGAAAGTGGACTTGAATTAGACAAGATAAGAAATTTCTACACTTAGCTTTTTCCAACTTAATTTAATTAGCATACTTATACAACCATAAATTAAGTAAGAAAAAACTCGTGATGTGACAATGTTTTATTATCTTATAATAATAATAATAAAGTCACAATACATAGTACACACGTGTATAAATATATTTCAATATGAAATAAATATGTTTTCATCCTTTTATTTTCAATAAAACTGATCTTTTAAACAACGTTTATGTTTTAGATATGAAAAATGTACATGAATTCATGCTTTTATTTCACAATAATTGACATCTGCATAAAAGGGAACAAGGAAACAAAAAAAGTACCTTTTCAATATGAAAAGCTTGTATACCATATTATCAATATGTCAGCACAAGACATAAAAAAAGAAAATAAGTCCAAATAAACATTTTCAAATTAGATAGTACGTTATGTTGCAATGCTAGTTGTAGAACCCACTAGTATTTTCCCAATTTGCAAAAAAAAAAAAAAAAAAGAAAAGGGAAAAAGGTTATAGTGATTAATGTCTTAATGAGCTTCACATTATCGAGACATTAAAACTAATATAAAATATACTGTAGAATCTAAAACATTATCCTATAAAAGAGAAGAAATAAAAAAAAAATTATACAACAATAAATTCTATATGTTTCCCCCTTATTTGAAAGGTACCATACTTCGTTGGTAACAAAACAAATAAAATCATAAAATGAAACTCATTATTTATTCGGTTTACTTTTACGTTTCACATAAATTAGCTTTTCACTACTATGCTAATTGAGAATTAACATACATTTATTGTATAAGTGGAAGAACGCATGGAATCTACATCATAAGCTGTTGAATGAAGCAAAAAAGCTGAGATGCACCGTAGCACACTGATAGCCTATATTTGGGTGACCCTCATTTCATTGATTGTCTTTAATTAAATTAGATCAGTGTTTGACAATGCTCCCTTTCATCTTTTATAACATACATCATAATACTTAATATTGGATTTTATAACTGTACAAATTTGATGCAGATACTAAATATTTATAGTAAAAACCATAATAATCTCAACAATATAATTATAAATCAGATAAAAAAAAAGATGCTTGTTAGTATGTTTTCGTTAAAACTTGTAACGTGACTGTATATTATATCTTCAGTTCATTCAATATTATCCTGAGAAAATTCTAAATGCGTTGTCCTTAGGGCAATAAGCTCATCATAATTCATAATCAGCGCATTAATTATTAAATAGCTTCCAAGTTTTCCTTAAACCTTCCCTTGTTTTAATGGTTTTATGTGGTTAATATGAACAAAGGTTGCGCAGAGTTTGACAAAAATACTTTTTTGCCATTTGAAATTGATACTGCAACGTAATTCAAACAAACAATTACGTCTAAAAAAAATTGCATTACTAACGACTCTTTCTCAGACTTGAATATGAACGTTCTTTTTGTGGTACATATTGATACTTTTACGGATGACCTATCCAACCTTTGACCTGACCCTTGTCCTATTAACCTATAACCTTTGATCTGTGACCTCTACCCCTTTATTCCTCCAGTACTTCTTGTATTGCTGTAGATGTAGAATGTTGTCGGCAATCCTCGGGTCCGGATGGTCGTACTGTGGGGGGTTGAGTTCCGGATCGTACCCCAGCCGCCGTAACATTGGGGCGATCTTCCCCATGTTCCCGACTACGCTGGTAGGGTACGTCCCCACCCATTTACTGAGGGCTTCAAGGTTGACTGGTTTTACCACCTGGTCGGTCGATCTCTCTGACCTGTACAAAAACAAATACTTAAGACATATACAGAGTATCGAAGAGTCTTCCTACTTCTATGCCGAGCAGATCATGAAACAGCTGCTATGGTACTGAATCATGGCTCTGAGGGTCCCTCATTTTATTCTTTGCAATCTTATGAATAGAAACGAATTTTACATTCACATATTTTGGAGTACAGATAAAGCTATAGTATATCTTTTTATAGAATCCGGGTAAGGTAATTCTATTATACAATTTAAATCAATATTACAGTTGTATATATGAAGAAAAAAATTATGTAGTCAAATGAAAAGGATGGAGATAACGAAAAGTATTGAAGCTCAAAACTCAAGTTAATTCAAACAAAATGACAAATCAGGAGCAGAGCAAACCAGGACCATTAAAGTGTCAGAGGTGGGATCAGGTGCCATAGAGGAGTAAGCATCCCTTGTCGAGCGGTCACATCCGTCGTGTTCTCCTGGTCAAGATCGGAAAAAAGCGATAAACAAAACAATAAATGGTGTTACAAGTAGTATGAAAAACGTCAATCAGCAGTTGACCTAATGAAAGATTGTATTTTCTGACAAGGTCATTCATTTTTTAAACAACCGTAGAACTTACGAAATGATGACTTGAAACGAGACTACATGTATTAATATTATTGTTTAATCAAATAGTTCGTCAATAACTTATCTCGTTTTACACAATAGTTCATACGTAGAGCATGCCCTTGTGTGTCGAATTAAATAAGAGATATTGTATATGATTTTTGAACATTACTACATTGTTACTTTTTGTAAATTATAATTGTGCTCTTTTTGCCTATCTACATTAGACATGAGAAGGAATGCAACATTATTCATGTTGTATATGACTAGATTTCATACATTTCCTGAAGCACCGTCCCTTGATGTCTTTTTTTATACTGGCAACCATTAATAGACCTTCATCTTATAATATATTTACAATATTTGCACACCACCATGGTAAAATTGGTTTAATATTTTTTATTATGTACATAGTCTCTATTTTATGTGAGATTATGCTTGTATCTGTGTTATGCCCCCAGTTGGACCATGATTGGAAATAAATTCTATTATATTCTATAAAACCCCATATACAGGTGATGAAGGTATATTGCTGCATAAGTAAGGGAAGTTGACGATAGAAAAAGTTCAAGTCATCACGTTTATCATAGAGCTTTGTAACAAAATTACCAGTACCATCTATTTCCAATATCCAAATATGAAACAGAAGAGTAATAAAATTTGAAAATGCTTATCTATAATTTTTAAAATATAGCATAATGATTTGAAAAAGTCAGCCATGGAATATTCATAAAAACATGAGGTCTGACATTTCTGTTTCTTATTTGGATGTTTCGCTAAAAAAACGTTTATGGCAACCTAACAACTCAACGTGATGACTCTAACGTCTCTTTCTGTTACTTCTCTTTCTGATTCACCTGCATTAGGTGTTCACGTCTTCTAACTGTTTCGATACGCACGAGCTTTCTCATGTATGAACAATTTCTAAAACGAAGCAATCTATCGACAATTGATGAAAAAAACATGTCGACAGTCTCGTTTAAAGTCATCAATTCGTTAGTTCAATGGTCGATACAATGACCTTGTTAGCATAATACAACGTAACATTGAGCTGAATGCTGACTGATGTACGGCTACTACATGTACTTTTTAAATTAAAGGCCATTATTTACAGACCTATGTCTCCAAATGTTTTCGTTTTCCAGATCTCCTCAAGAAACACCAGGGACGGGGGATGCTTACTCCACCATTACACCTGATCCCATCTCTATGAAGTTCTTTTTAGAGTTTTTGGTGGCTGATCTGAATTTGAATTTGTATTGTTTCAAGAGACGTTTGAGATTGATTACGATTCGTTATCTCCATCTTTCATATGACTGATTGAATTTTAACGTCCTGTTCAAAAAAATTTCGGACTGATTGAACTTTAACGTCCTGTTCAAAAAAATTTCGGACTGATTGAACTTTAACGTCCTGTTCAAAAAAATTTCGGACTGATTGAACTTTAACGTCCTGTTCAAAAAAATTTCGGACTGACTGAACTTTGTTTAATGTCCTGTTCAAAAATTTTTCACTCGTATAAAGACGTCACTATACGAGCGTATGTCAGTAAAGGGCTTGAAATTTAGACCTTTACTCGGCACTTAGGGCCATTGAGCAGTGAGCACGCCTGATACCGTGTTATGCCTACTGTGACAAGGGGCCTCTGTTTTTAGGTTTTATCTGAAAGACCCACAACTTTCAGTTCAAAGTAACGAGCGTTTGGTGAAGAAATGTTGCTACCTTTCTTACCGACTTTGGTATGTCGAAAAAACGATTCGAACACACGACCTCCCCATCGTGTTTAGGTGTTGTATTTATATATTGGTTACTTACTGCGACAAAGAAGCACCTCCTTTTTTTCCTATGAAGTCCTGGTGATGCAGCACATTGTTACTCCAAGGAATCTCAAGGAATTTCAATATTCGCCGCATCCAGAGTTCTGGATGGAGGCTGAGCTGTTCGTAATACACCGGCATACATCGATGAGGTCCGATGTGAAGACACTGATTATACATGTTCTCTATAATTGTACTCCATTTTTCCAGACATTTCTTAGGATCTTTTAGATCGAAATTGGATATTGTAACCTTTCTGGAAATTATGGAATGAACACTTGCTCGTCCATCTCTAACCATTAATAGGAACTTGGCTTTGGGGAATAATTTACTGAGATAAACACTGTGTTTCAATGTGAAGGGATCTTTGTTACACAGCCACGGAGCCGGATCGCCGTGGTTCTGGATGATGTCCATAATAAAGGCTCCGACTGCTGAGTCTAACACATGGTTGTTAAGTCCGGCCTCGGCCAGCCTGTTTCTCTCCCGCTCATTCTTTGTCCAGTCAGTCCTGGCTCTCAATATCCTCGGAATAACACGTGTTTCCTCACCACATCTCACGTCCTGATGGGCATCTAACATCACGCGCATCAACGTCGTCCCACTGCGGGGGACTCCCCCAATGAAGATCAGGGGGGCACTATACTGTCCCTGTATTCCACCTTCCAGTATTTTCGGCCTGTCGTTTTCATTTTGTTGAAAACTGATGTACACCGTCAGTGCTCCAATCCAGAAAAGAATGAGTAGAGTGGAGTATTTTGTCAGACCTCGCATTCGGACAATAAAGCTGGTTGTCAGATGTTCATGAACTTCCTTCATCTGATCTGTACATTAACATCAAAATCCTCGAATGAAAAACAAAACAAATCCTTTAAAGATTTGACACTATTTAACTCAATGACCACTCTTATAGACCATTTTGTTCTTTGATGAATTCATACAATAACAAATCCAGGAAATTTGAATTATGAATCGATGTCATAAAAGGCCTAAGCGTCGTGTTAATTTTTAATTACGAGACCGACATTATGAATTATTTACAAAAACTCTGCCCAGGTAGCTGTCAGGTAGAGTTATGAATAAACGGCGATTAATTTTTATATTTAAGAATACAATTTCAGCGAAAGGAAAATATGATCGGGAACGTTAAAACGAATGAAGCAGTGATCGACCTCATAAAAATACATACAATTCAAATCTGTGTACAGATAACAAAAGGCGGATCTCCGGAAATTCCAGAGGTGGGATCAGGTGCCGAGGAGGGGTATAGAATAGAATAGAATTTATTACCAATCAGGGCCCATTGGGCGTAAATATATAACATAAATAATTACATATAAACATAATAAAGTAATAGACAGAATACAACATATGGTGAAGAGCAAATCTTCTATTAAGTATATATTTATACAGATATATATGTATGTAAATAAAGTGTATGCCAAAGTGAGCTCCTTCTTCTTTATCAGACTGAACTTTCTATGTTCTTTATATTGAAAAAAGTCTGTATTTAGATATTTCTGGTGCTCTGTATAAACTATATATAGTGGGTGCTCTGCATTACGGGGTTTATATCTCTCAGTTGATTTGACACAAGAGCAAGCTCTATGTAAGGTATGTACAATTTTTAAAACGAGGTAAATTATTGAAAAAACAAGTTGATGAAACAAGAATATCAGCAGTCTCTTTTAAAGTCATCTTTTCGTCAGTTCTTTGGTCGATACAATGACCTTGTCAGCAAATACAATTTATCCTTGAGTCAAATGCTGACTGTCGTTTTTCATACTTACTGTTTGTTCATTGTTTACACACTGATTTGTCGACATTTTTTCCCGTTATTTCCCGATCAGGAAAAGGAGCAAACAACTGATGTGACTGGTCCGTACGGGATGCTAACTCCTCCATGGCACCTGATCCCACCTCTGATGTTTCGGAGATCCGTGTTTGCTCTGCTCCTATTTTTTTTTATTGATTTATGGACGTATGAGCTTGAGTACTGTTCGTTATCTCCATAGATTTCACACAGTAATCCTGATATATTTAACTACCTACTGATCTTTTTTTCTCAGACATTTGATAGATCAATGACTAAGACAACATTCGGCTTTTCCCAGTTTTAATAAAACCAACTTAAACAACATCGAGTCAGATTGTATAAATGCAACCAATTCTATTTTACACATCGTTGTATGCAGTTTAAAAAAAGAGACAAACACATATACATGTAGTTCAAAGTCATAAACAATACTCTAATGTCTTTGAGATTTTTTCCTGCATAAGGGTGGATTCAATTCCCCTCAAAACAACATAGCCCTTTCTTCTTTTTTCAGTTCTGTCCACGTGTCTTTGGACTTTGTCATGCTCTATACTTAGGGAGGATAATGCAGTGCTCATATTTGGCACAGGGAGGCTCCAAACCCTTATATGTTCAGTTACAGTCGGGGCACGATGAGTCCCTCATCACGTCACTCTCTTCGCTTTCTTCTCCTTCCTCCTGTAATACACGATCTGCCCGGTGATGATGATATTCAGCAGACTAGACTGGACGAAGGTAAAGATCATGATTTTGTCCATGGTCAGAAGGAGGGAGGAGGTGAACCTCCCAAAACTCTGGAAGGTGCTGAGGAAAGCGGAGGCCGCGGACAGCTGACCAGTCCCGTGGTTCTTATAGTTCGTGTAGATCTGTATCACCTGCACAAAGGGAAATACCAGATAATGAAGATACGTGTACAAGTGATTTAAAGATTTTATTAATATTTTCTTATATCAATAACTCAGTACATGTATTTTTATACTGAGTACAAATATTTTGATATAAAAACCCTTTAGTAATATGAGAAAATATCTTTTAACAATACACTATTATGGCGACTCATTTGCATTGGCGTGCTGTATAAAATTCAAGATAATCATAATTTGACAAGGTGTCAGCATATTTGTAATCTGATAAGTTCATTGAGTGTAACAAGTGGCCGAACAAATGGACATCCATAACAACTGCCCACGGAGTAAAGCTATTACACACGTGACACTACGTATTGTTTACCATTATTATTCATCACTATCAAGTGACAATTATTATGAGTGTGTCGTAATTTGTGCATTCATTCGTATCTCCGGGAGATAACAGAGATTTCTAGCAATAGTGTCAGCATGAAATGTTTTTATTTATTTGTCACTGTATTAGGCTTATCTAATTTGCATTTAACTGAATAATTAGGGATTCTAAATATATAACTAATTTTTAATTAGCTTATTTCCCTCGAATTAGCAACTGGGCTAAATCTTCTCTTTTAAATTTTCTCTTTTATTTTACAAAAATAAGGTTTAACATGTTATATGTAATTTAAAATTATTCTCTGTAATTCTCCTTTAAAAGTTTTGTACCGGGAGTATATTCAAAAAGAAGGTATGACAGTCTTCATTTTAATCATCAATGAATGCTACATATCTTTATACGTATTTAAAATGTAATGATAACTATTTTTACCTATCTAATTTTTTAAAATTATATATTTCCATGATGAAAAATTGTAAAACCTGACAAGGTTTTTATGTATTTTCTTTCAGTCGAAGATTTAGGCCGTTTCCAGCGATGGAGTTATTATGATCAATTGGGAACTATTGATTTTATATTCCTTTATAATAAAAATGGAGATTTTATATTCAGTTTCGTAGCCTGATTTTAAAGAAATATATCTGAATTCTGTTGTTGGAAAAATAGCAGTTTATTGCTAAAATTCCTTTTGAAAAAATTATATGATTTCCAAAGAAAGTAGAGGCAAAATAATGAAAACTGATTATACGAGAACTATTTATTCAATACATATAAAACCATAGGGTTTTGGAGGGTGTGCCACTGCAGTGTACTCTATTAATTATATACTTAAGGTATAGGATAAAATGATTGTAATTAAGTACAATATTTGCCGACCAGTAAGCATGTCATAATCAGAGTGAAGTCTTAGCCAACTATCACTGAACATGGCAACAGCTAAGAGATACTTACTTAAAAACAGAAAATGTCAACATCAAAGCGACGACAAAGGCTTGCATTGCCCCGTGTAAACCTCAAAAAGACGACAAAGGTTTGCATTGCCCGTGTCAACATCAAAGAGGCGACAAAGGCTTGCATTGCCCCGTGTCAACATCAAAGAGGCGACAATGGTTTGTATTGCCCGTGTCAACATCAAAGAGAAGACAAGGGCTTGCATTGCCCGTGTCAATATCAAAGAGGCGACAATGGTTTGTATTGCCTGTGTCAACATCAAAGAGACGACAAAGGTTTGCATTGCCCGTGTCAACATCAAAGAGGCGACAAAGGCTTGCATTGCCCGTGTCAACATCAAAGAGGCGACAAAGGCTTGCATTGCCCGTGTCAACATCAAAGAGGCGACAAAGGCTTGCATTGCCCGTGTCAACATCAAAGAGGCGACAAAGGCTTGCATTGCCCGTGTCAACATCAAAGAGGCGACAAAGGTTTGCCTTGCCCGTGTCAACATCAAAGAGAAGACAAATGTTTGCATTGCCCGTGTCAACATCAAAGATGCGACAAATGTTTGCATTGCCCGTGTCAACATCAAAGAGGCGACAAAGGCTTGCATTGCCCGTGTCAACATCAAAGAGGCGACAAATGTTTGCATTGCCTGTGTCAACATCAAAGAGGCGACAAAGGCTTGCATTGCCCGTGTCAACATCAAAGAGGTGACAAAGGTTTGCATTGCCCGTGTCAACATCAAAGAGAAGACAAAGGCTTGCATTGCCCGTGTCAACATCCAAGAGAAGACAAGGGCTTGTATTGCCCTAAAGATTTGTATTGCCCGCGTCATCATAAAAGTGAAGACTTACCCTGCTAACACTGAGAACAGGCATGCTGAGGATGTTGAGAGAGATGAGGAAAGTGGTAGGCAGCAGAGGAAGCAGGAGCGCCAGCATAACTACAGTATAAAGCAGCATGAACAGCAGAGCCGACAGAGGGCGTCTGTTGTACTGTAGTAACAGGCAAACCAGTATTACATTCTCCACCATAAACACGAGATTCTCGCCCCAAGTACTGAAAAATATAGAAAAAATATAGAAAGTGTTATAATGGATGGTTTTGAACAGTCAAATAAAAGTTGGTACATGATTCTATACATATTGGCGGGTTGAAAATAAAACTCGATCATGGATGAATTACATAAATGTCTACAAATATAAGTTTTTTTAATGACCTACTTTATTGGAAATTGCTTCCAAACGGAGTATGCTACTATTGACGATGAAGCTTCCAACATGAGAAGCGTGCTCATGACATTGATTCCAGACCCATTCCGTCTTTTGAGAACTTTGAAAATTTGAGGAATTTGACCTACAATGAGGATATTATTGGATTAAACATATGTGCTTTTTTTAGAATGTTATTATTAATTAATGACTTTAAGTGAATACTTCCGAAACATTAGGTGACACTTATCACGGGGGACTGTCTGAAGTGAAAGTAACGATCGGAAAGTTATTTTTAGATGAGCAGAGTGTTCGTACCAAGAATCATGGATCCAATCAACACATAGCCGTAGATCTTCACCACAAATGTTAGCAGGCATTGTCCTGTCAACAGAAAATAGTAGAGATAAAATCTAACTTCAACATTCAAAAGGAAGGTATATGTAATATCATTAAAATTGAGAAATCTATACGCCGATGAAGGATGGTATTTATATTTCATACCATAAAAGAGGTACCGCCTCTGAAATAGTTCCGTGTAGCAGACATCGGGTATGCCGACACCACCGATAGCTTTAGCTGTGGTTGTAGAGTCAAACATATTCCAAGCACTGTGTAGGAGTTCACACAATTCATATACACCGAGTACCACGCTGTCAAAGGGCTTATATAGCCAATTCTGGGTATCATTCATAGTCCACCCCGTCTGACTCCGCGATAACAAACAACACAAGGTGAAATAACAAGGTGATAACTGAAAATATCATACGATATATCCTGGATATAAGATGGCCTTAGTCTGTCCAGACATACTATAAACACTACTTAACAGTTTATCGGCGAGCGACGGTGGTGCGTTTTGAATGATGAAGAGTACCAAAGTCCACATCACTTGTATCAACAACAACAATACTGACTAATACGTGGTATTTGTAAGCTACTTAATTACAACGCAGCTGATGATGTGCTGTATTTGTTGTGTAATAAAATGTACGAATTTTAGATTTCATCGAAAAACTATCTCCATTAGGATTTTTAAGTTGGTGTGAATTTTGAGACATGTAACAAAGCAATATGAGCTACACTTTTGAAAATTTTATTTTTATATGCAATGAATATTAATAAAATATATTATATATAAAATATTTTATAAAATATCATATTATTTTTGTAAAAATGTGTTATTATGATAAAGTATGTAACTTAAACCTTTATGATCAATTAGACTAAAATAAAACAGAAGAAAGACTTCTACATGCATATACAATCCAATATACAATTTTTATAAGAAATCATTATGTACAGGACGACAATAATGCAATTTTGATTCAATCGAAGCTTATATATAGTTCTTCCATGGCAAATATCAACAACAGAAGTTTATTGACGCTATTTTTTTCTGTCATTGAAATAGCTATTCACTATTTTGCAACAAAATATTCCGACATCAAAGTTGCAGCTCATATTTGTTTTAACAAACGGCAAAGGTATTATGGAAGTATGGAACCATTCAATGCACTAAAAACTACACATTTAACAATTGAATATAGGGATACCAAAGCGTAATGAAGCTCAAATTAGACTGTAAACAATACAAATCAGAAGAAAAGCAAACGAGGACCGTTAAAGCATAAGGTGGAATCAGGTGCCATGGAAGAGTAAGCATTCCCTGGTGGCGGGACCGACCCGCCGTGTGTTCCTTGTCATGATTGGTCAAACTGAAAAATCCTTGCATGGACAATTCAGTGTGTAAAAATGGTCTAATGATTCGTGTGCCCCAAAAACGTCAGTCGCTGTTCAACTTAATGAAAAATTGTATTTGCTAGTAAGACATTGCTTACCACAATGCTTTCAAATTTAAAAGCATTTGACCGAAAACAAATAATAAAATTATCAAATTAAATTTAAACAATATTTCATTATGTATTATTGTGATTAACAGATGATAGCTAGAAGATGATAATAACTAGGTCATTTTCCACTAGGACATCTTTTGACTGATAATAGCTGGAACAAGGCGTTCTACCTGTTTAAAGCTAGATATTCTAACTGATGATAGATAGAACGCCTTCTACCTGTTATAGCTAGAAAATCTTTTCACTGATGATAGCTAGATCATCTTCTAATTGATAAAAGCTAGTTCTTTAAAGTGAAACCAGCAAGAACTACTTCTAATTGATAATAACTGGAGCGTCTAACTGACGATAGCTAAAAAGTCTTTTAGCTCAGATTGCACCAAACAAGGACGTGATTTGTATTTATAAGTACGTATTAACTTAAAATGCTGTTATGTCTCTTTATCTGACTTACAAAATAACACAACACAAAAATACTGATAACTTTGATTAAATGAATTTTGATGTGTTTTCAGTGAATATATCGGGTATTGACATTACATCACTGCGTCTGATTATTTTCTCAACATGTCATCTCGAACAGAGATGCATGACACAATTATTTCTTCTAGTACTTATCCTGACGTCAGCATCGTTTGTTTGTTTGTATGTCTGGTGTCTAACGTCTCTTTCGAGAATTTTTCACTCATATTGAGACGCCACCACTTGCCAGTGGAGAGTTAGTTTAGAGCTGCAAATTTTGTCCTATTTAATCGGCACTCATGGCTATTGAACAGGGAGGGATATCTTCTTCGTGCCAACTGCTACACGCGTCCTCGGTTTAACCGGTCTCATCCGCAAGACCTGTGTCCACGTCCCACAGTGATTTAACCGGCAACGTTAAGGATTAAGTCCTACTTTCTTTTAATTGCAAGTTCTATATAAATCTAAAAGCAAATTTTAAATTTAATAGAAATAAATCATAAAGGGTTAAGTATTTTAATCTTTTATAAATCAATTGAAATTGGTTAGTGGAGAGACGTTAAATTTAATTCCCGATCTATATAGATATATAGGACAGTTAGCAAGCTTAAAATCCTTAATGGGGGCAGAGTAAACACGGACCTCTCGACACAATCATGGTGGGATCAGCTGCCTTTAAGGAGGAAGCATGCGTTCGATTGTCCTTATCAAGGCTACCATCCCACCCGCCAAGGTCAGACAAAGAGTACATTTTGATAACATGTGGTACATGTATATATAACACGGTCCTTTGATGAAGAAAAAAAAAATCGTTCATATACAAGATAAAGTGAACATTATGCAAACAAAATGATAACTGCGATAAATTATATTCGAGGTACTCTTGCAAATCCAGGTGCATATTTCCAATACGCTACCATGTTATTTCAAATGTTTTACAATGTGAATGCAATTTTTGTTCTGGTATATTATAAATCATAAACGGTTTCCTTTATTTTATGACAACCCTATAAAAGCACTTTAAATTTGAACATATAAGAGTATAATAAGATTCGGCAATGAAAGACGTGAAGAAAACGAAGAGTGATCTAAGAATTAAATAAACAGGTGAGATGTAGGGAGATAAAATAATTTTGTAAAGAGTGCATAAAATACGGACCCCTGGAAATTCCAGAGACCAGATAAAGTGCCTAGGAGGAGTAAGCAGCCCCTGTTGACCGTCGCACCCGCCGTAGGTCATATGTATGATCAAATAATAGAACATTCTATAATAGTCAAATTAAGTATAAAAACAAAGGCTTTACAATTGGTTGAAACATGTCATCAAAACTACGACCCAGTGAAAGGCTATATTTGCTAACATTGTCATTATAACGACCATACATATAATTTACTAAATACAAACTTTAATCCGTGCATCATCAACTTTTTCGTCAGTAGTCTGTCTCTGCTTGAATATTGATTGTACTTGGAGCATGCTCTTGATTCATGAATAAGGAGAAAGATTTAAAGACCATATGCAGCAGGATATTTCAACATGAATACTGGTAAGAAAAGTTTACGATGAAAAAGGTTCACTTAAGAAATTCACAAAGTTTTATCAAATCAACATAAAAACTTTTTAAAATTCAACTTTACACAAAACCATTCCCTGAGTTTATTAATTTCCAGTCTTTTTTATCATTTACGGCTGCTTTTTCAATAAAAATGGAACTCGTCAATTTACTTACCTTGTCATTGGTAAAAAAAAAAAACAACTTCCTTGTTGTACACACAACCTATCTGAAGTTGATATCGTTTCCGATTGACAATATCTATCGGGTTTTTATAGACCAGGTCTTTCACATTCTATTGGAATTTTCATAGGTACCATTTGCGCCCCGTTATAAGCAGACCTATGTTTGTATTCATAAGAGAAATCAAAAAGCACAAGTTCTTCTCAAAGGAAACTTTAATCCAACTTGATTTTTGACATACATGTTCAACTAAGATGTTATAGCCAATCAGATGCTTTCTGACCAAAAAAAAAACCAGTCACTGCCTTCTGTTTTAAACAATAACAACCATACATCCTTTAACTGTATTTCACGAATATGGCCATTACATCAGCAATGCCAACACCTGCAAAAAATACATAACTTATATTGTAGGTATTATAGAATCATCGATTCCAAGAGCAGCATAATGTAATGAAGATTAGTTAATGTCAATCAATTAGCGAAACAAATATCAGAATGTTATAATACATGTATTTGAATAATTAAAATGTACACGGTTAACGACATCGGTCAAACTAATATTCAACGTATAAATCAGTTGTTTAGATTTAAATGCCATCATATCATGAAAAGTGACTCATAGCGGTTATGCACGGTAGAAGGAGTTGCTTACTTCTTCACAACTCACCTGATCCATTTTGATAGACAACAGCCTCACTTACAGTAGAGTACATAAAAATAGGTTTGTTTGATACGTCATCCCATGATCCAGCACAGCAGAAACTAGGTGGGTCAAGGGTCACGAACCACCCGGCGTCATTTCCGCATCCGCCATAATTCCTCTGAATAAAGAAAGCCCGTGCGCATGAGGCATGCCTGAAATGCACACGTCAAATCAATCGTTAACAAACAGAAGCGTAATACACTTTCCTTATCTGTATCTACCCGATTTTAAAGGGATAATTACCAAATATTCTTTTAAAGTAGGATTATAGTTTTTAACACACAGAGAAACGAATAATTAAGGAGCCTGGGGGATCAACAAATAAATCATCAGGTATAATATTATTTAGATATGATATCTTTTATTGTCAACCATCATTTGGCAAAGAAAATTTCACACAATTTAGTTTTTAAAATATCATCACTTTTGTATATTTTTATGTTGAGCTCTTCTTCTAAAGGAGATCAATATAGTCTAAAAATGGCCACAACCATTCAGTCCTCTTAACTCCAGAAGTGAAGATTATAGCAAATGCAGAGGTTCTGAAATATTTTTTTCAACTAAAAAATACTTGTAACTGTTAGTACACAACGTATTCCAAACATAACTAGATATACTTCTCAATGGAAACATAGCACTATCACACAAACTCATACCGACCATACCATAGCAAACATACCTATACTGACGTAAGAGGCCAGAGTACTACCAAACATTATAGCAACAATCTCTGGGGACAATGATCTGCCGAACAAATTCATTCCAAACATCTCGTACTGACCATACTGTAACGTGTAAGCACTTTAAAATCTGACACCATAAATATAAGTAACTGGATGGCTCTCAATAAATGCTACTTTTGACCCCCGACAACTTTCTGATCTTTTTTATTAAACCAATTGATTTTAAATGAGATAATGGACTCCGTAAATAATTAAAATAAGATTCAAATATCTTGAGATGATGGTTTATTTTGACTTAAACTCTTAACAAACAAATTAAATAAAATTCAAACACTTACAAAATTCAATCAAGAAAATACATTAGAAAAATATAAAGTGGCTGCAGACGTCCTAACCCTAAAATTACCCCCAAAATATTAAGCTTCCCTAAGACATAATTAATTCCTGAAGCGACACTAATAAATAAATGCTAAAATATTACTCCAATTTACTGAATTAAAAAAAAAATTAAGAAATTTTCCCCAAAGTTATTAAAATTTCACCTACATCCTATCTTAAACCCAAAAAAATCCGGAGTCCCCGTTATACAACGGTAGCTCACTTATATACCCTCGGGAAACGGTCCCGTTCCAAAACGCAACGGAATCCGTTAGAAAGCAACGGAATTCCATATAAAAATACAACGGAAAATAGTTCCCATCTATTGAAATTTAATTTAACAAGTATAGAATATGAATAAATGATAACTCTAATTCATTAATGTATCATAAAACGTAATTAATTACCTTAAAGCTCATTTTTCTAATTAATGGCGAAATCTGTCAGCGCATAAATATCCGATTCGCGGATCAAGAAGTAAACGAAAATTCACCCATAATGCATTGCGCCGCCATTAAATAGAAAAATAGACTGTCTGCAGCTTACAACACGTGTCTGCATGATACAGGTAAAATACTAGTGAAAAACGTAATTTAATCAAAACATGTAGTAGATCATACTCTTTGTTTTCAACATTTATGCAATTATTTCAAGGACATCGTTAATTACGAAAGGATATGCATGTATTACATACACTCGTTCTGCTTTCACTTTGCAAACGAAGACATGAAAAATTGTGAATCCAATTTTAGAACATCACGTTAATAATAATATACAATACATACGGTTAAAATAATCAAATTGTGAATCATTTATAGGATTAAATTGATATGGCAAGATTTTTAATCTAAATACAAATAAAATATGGAAACTTAAAATGACCAAACTTTACAATACCCATACTAAACATACCTGTATTTATACCCATGTCAGGGGACATAGCACTATTAAACATCTACCAAACATACCCATATCAACCTAGGGGGGACAGAATTCCTACTGGCTTGGGTAGACAAAGTTCTACTAAACATACCCGTCCACGGAGAAGTAGTAGTACGTCACTGAGGAGTTCATTGTCGTCCAAGAACTGGACAAAAGACGCTCGGGTGACATCCAACTTTTTATGTCTGATCCGATCCCACTGAATGTTACAAAGGCCACTCTTGATCCGCCAGTGTACACTTCTAAATTTACCTACAATGAAAATAACATGCCACGTTGTGCCAAATTGTGGGTATTTTCAGAAACTATATTTATTGGTGTGATATAAACTTGGAGAGAATTTCATACAGCTTAAACTATTTGACACAATACCAAGGTAAAGTATTAGCACGAAATAGATATGCATATGATGAAAGGTTATGTATTATTCAAATTACACCTCACTTCTGAAATTGACAATCTCTCCCAGAAGTCCACCTTTGGGTTCCGGTAGTGTGTTGTGCATGCTCCAGTTGTCATGGAGTTACAGGTATCTTGGGAGGGTGGTGAGGTGTTTGTTCCTAACCACGTTTCTTTGACGCCCACTCCGTTCCCTGCTGTGGCACGAAGCATTAACTCTCTGTCCAAGACTTTAAAAAAGAATTTAGAAATTGATGCCATCTTAATCAAGTGTTGGTCTTCACTTAATTTTCATCGAATTCAAGTTTCTCAGTATACAAATATTTGAAAAAATGAAACAAAAGTGATAATTCTTCCAGACTATTTGAGATGTTCATAGAAATTTCTAGAGTGGGACCTCTACTCACTAACATTCTATATGCCAAAGATTGATAACAATGTTAACTTAATGGATCTTGAATGATCTTTAATAAATCTAAATATTTAATAAATGTATTGATTTTAAAGGGGATTTTATTGTGTCTAATGTACCTAAAATTTTAAGCAGGTGAACAAACACTTTCTGAGCTTAATTGGAATACTTCGGTTAATTAAAATCAAATGAAATTTTTAAATTCAGTGAATCATTTAGTAACACATACCATTAGATCTGTAGAATAGTGTCCATGTTTCGTTCCGATCTATAACCTCACCGATTCCGTGTGCTCCGGGGGTGTTTATCTCACAAACTCGGTCATTCTCGTGATAATTAGCGCCGTAACAATCCTCATACGCCAGACACCTGATACAACACTCAGTACTATCAGTACTTTGATCCTGGGACAAAATCACCGAGGGATTTCTTATCTTAAGTCCGTGAAATGTCTTAAATAGACCGGCATTTTGTGGGATACTGATAGGTATTATTATAAAAGTGCATACTGTTAACACTTCGAAGTGACCGTTTCTCATTATATCCAATGTAAACTTTTCATAACATGTTTAAAAGTATGCACTCTCAAGGTCTGGAATAGCTATCCACCAGGATTTTTATACGATGGAATTGGGTTGTTACTGATTGTAATCTAATTGTCCTTACTGTGTGTTTCTAAACTAGAAATTTACTCGAATATCTGTACAAAAGGCTGGTAAATCCTATATTTGTCTGAGTGTGAAACCAAATGTTAGATAAATATTGACTATGAGCCATTGCCTCATCATAGAGAATATTAACCAAGCAATCTACTCTAGGTTATTGTCTTCACATCAAAGATTTCATATTTATGGATATTATTATTATGCATTCTTAGTTCAATTTCAAGCTGTTTAAAATGAGAGATAAATTTTAATGATTTTGACATAACTGTACTGGATTAAACCGAAATTAGATACAGTTGAATTTTGGTATCTTCAACACTGACATCTGGAATACCATGGAAATATGTCAAAGTAATCTGGAGGTCCCAAACAATTATTCTTTGAGTATTTTAATCTTGATAATTATATCCTGAATAATCGTATCTTTCTATTATCATATTGATTCGGTTTGTAAAACGGTAAATTATAAGTTATTTACTCTTCGAAGGATTAAGAAATTTCTCCCTCTACATACCAGAAAACTATATTACAATACTTATATTTTACCATCTATTAACTATTGTTTGACTATCTGGGGTAATGCCCCCAAGAAGGACATGGACAGACTATTTAAATTACAGAAAAGGGCAGCAAGGATTATTCTTGACGCAAGTCCTGATTCTTCATCTAAACCACTGTTTGAAAAACTTGGATGGTTAACAGTTTATGAGCTAGTTGATCAATACAAATACATATTATTATACAAAATTTTCAGTGGAACGACTCCCCAATATCTTTGTAATTTATTTGAATTTCATTCTTCATCTTCTTATAACCTTCGATCTGAAAGTAATTCTGATCTAAGATTGCCAAAATTTCGTACAAACTTATTCAAGACCTCTTTTCAGTATTCAGGTGTACATCTATGGAATAAACTTCCCCAACACATTAGATTCTCTCATTCTCTACGAACATTCAAGCGTAATGTGGAAAATTATATCATCAGCTGCCGGACAATTATCTGAGCACGATAAGGTTCCGATATTGTATTATGATTGTTAAATAATTATACATGGACACTATATTCATAATCTTGTGATTGTAATTCCTTAAACATATTACTATTATATATGATGAATTGTATTCTGTATATTTTTGTATTTGACATATATAGAAGGCCCTGGGGAAGAATAGTGCATGCACTAACCAGGTTACCTTCTTTAAATAAAGTATTTATTATTATTATTATTATTATTATTATTATCTATCTATAATAATTTTTTTTTCGCGAATCCCATCGAACTAATAGGGTTTTATTTTACATGTACGAGTATATATATTTTTAAGTAATTGTCTCGGTTTATAAATTGGCAGTATATGTGAAAATCTATGTTCAGTATCATGTTTCAGAGCTTAATGTCAATGGAGGATGAGATGACGAAAATGAATCAAGCTAAAAATTTTCGAACATTCGACTTGGGTGAATTTAAACTAAAGCAATCTATATCCCACAGTCCAAATATGTGTGATGATCTTACACATAACACAAGGTTGATGTCAAAGCTTACTGGCATTTTAAACTCATCTGAAATCCTAATGTTTTTATTAACATTTATTTACTTGTTAGATAAATGAAAGGCTTTTTGTTAGCTCCTCGTGAAAATTATTCATATTCTAAACTTGTTCTATGTCACTTAGTTAAATAAATCAGCCTGGTCGAGGTGATGAAAATTACAAAGGAATATTCCCTTTTTGTTAAACAAATAGAACCATTCTAATACGACAATCAATTTAAGTTTTTATTTGTAAAGTTTCAGTGACACTTGGATGAGACAATGACATGCTATAGACCGGTTACCAACAATAACACTTAATTTCTGTTACAGTTGATCAATACCCACCAAAGCAAATCAGGAAATGTATACCTTCACATCGGTAAATATGTTTAACAAATCTGTACATGTTTCCGTTCAATCTTCTCTCTCATTTAAAATCTTTATAAATATCCATTCCGATGACGTCACAGACTTTAGGTTTACTAGTTCTTTTTAATGAAGATTGCCAAAACATCAGCAAAATCGATGTCTGTAGGACAAAAAAAAGTAAAATTGGGTAAATGCAAAATAAAAGAAAAGCAAAGATCAACAATATTTTTCTATAAATATCGGTATTTTTTATTAATTTATTGACAGTATCGGTGCTATAAAGGATATAAAATGCTACGAAATTACTAATTTTATTTTACAGTTTTTTTTCGTGGAATGAAGAGACCGACAAATTCGTGTTCTTGTCAAAATATTTTACACACTTCGACTAGGAGACCAAATTTTTTACGAAACATCCTTTATCCTTTATTTTGTCCTTTATACTTTATCCGAAAAAAAAAATCCAGAGATTAAGGGTCTCTTCCGGGATTTTGCATTTATATAGAGACGTCACAATACCCCGATCAAGGGTTAAATCGTACTCCTGAACCCATTATTGAGGGTCATTGAGCAGGGAGGGATCTCTACATGCCAATTCCTGATGTGATACGCAAGGCCTCGCTTTTGAAGGTCTTGCTTCTTGAGGCACTCTACCGACCTTGTTACAATGAAGCGCATTGAAGTGGTAAAATTTTCCATTTGGATGAAACGTTCCGAGTCATGTTTTGGCCGTCAATTATAACATTAAGACACGCCCATTTCTTTAGAAACGAGAAAGAAATATTTGTCGTAATGTTTTAGGACACACCACTTTCCGCGACAAGCAACATGAGTTACACTAAAATGAAGATTTTAAATAAGAAAAAAACTATATATAGAGTCCCCGCTTCTGTTAAACACGCATTGCAACGAATTTGTACATAAATATGATTTTATCATGTTTATTGGAGTTAGCATAACACATGTATCAGTCGAACACGTGCTTACTCGGTGTTTATGAAGACCGTCAATTTGATTGGTTATTATATTTATGGAATACCTGTTCTACAGGTTTTCGATTGAATCATTTGACCGATTTTTCTCTTCTAAAGAAATGGGCGTGTCTTTCTATAGCTCAGAACGCTCCATCCAAACGGGAAATTTTACCACTTCAATGCGCTTCATTGTACCGTGTCGGTCTATGGAAATTGAAACAATACAAGTACGAAGAGTATTATTGTACCTGAGCTCTGAAATGTGGCAAGGTCATCCAGTGTGGAGTACAGGAATTGAGGTTTGTTTATGACGTCATCCCATGAGGCTGGGCAACATCCAGAGCTCCTTGGATCTAGTACTGTAAACCATCCAGCATCCAAATGACACCCTCCAAAGTTATTCAGAATGAAGAAAACCCTCGCACATGGCGCTTCGCTAGATGAGAAAGAAAATATACATGTTCAAAGATTTCAAAGTTACAACTTACAAGTTAATTAAAATTTATTAAAATGAATTAGCATTGATTCTAAAATTTTGATTTGGAATATAGCCTTTCCTCTTGGTGAACTTCTATATAAACATCAATAATAAAAGTTGCAGAATAATTTATGGCGATAACTAACTTAATCATTATAACATTGCATTGGTGTAAAATGTAAAATGGGATGCTTATGCTTCAATTGTTAATATGAAGAGCAGGCCTACGTATATATATTTATTGTTGAAGACAAAAAATAAAGATAAGATTTGTCATATTTTAATCCGTTCATTTGCCCGCTTTTGGCGCCATACTTGATAAATGAACACGTGACATTTTACCCACCCCTCTAATGAGAATATCAGATATTGTCTGTCTGGGGTAAGAGGCTTCCAGCTGCTGGAGAGAAGCCGAGAGGGCGACATCCAATTCTCACGATCCGAATGTGTCCCGTTGAATGTGACAAAAGCCACCCTAGATCCGCCTTTGTATAGTTCTATTGTCACCTTTGCAGATAAATAAAAGTGTGCACGTGTGTTTAACTTTTCTCCCTTATTCAGCATCTTTTTAAGGATTGGGGGACTTGGAATAGATTCTAGTTTACACTGCAGACGTTAAGAAATACCTTACAACGCAAAAGCATGAAATATATATATGGAAATAACGAAGAGTATTCAAGCTTAAAAGTCCATAAAACAATACAAGTTATGGAGCAGAGCAAACACCGACCTCTGAAACGACAGGGAAGGGGTCAGGTGCCATTGAGGAGTGAGTACCCCTTGCCGACCAGTCACACCCGCCGTGTGCTTCCTGTCGAAATTAGGAAATAACTTGAATTGAAAAATCCGTCGAAAATTTAGTGTGTACAAAATTGGCTTATCAATAAATTAAGTATGAAAATTGTGAGTCAGCATTTGATTAAATGGTAGATTGTATTGGTTGACAAGGTCATTGCATCGAGGTAGCCGATCACGACAAGGAGCAGACAATGGTGTGACAGATCGACTGGGGATACTAACTCTTTCATTGCACCTGATTCCACCTCTTCATTCAGAGGTTCGTGTTGGATATGCACAGTTTGGGTTATTTAAATGGACTTGAGCATAATCATTGGTTTTTTTTCTTCAAATTACATTTCAGACAAAATGATATTTTTCTCTTTGTCTGAACTCGGTCTTCTTGGACAGCATAGACAACTAGAAGATACACGTATAAAAGGCATTGCATAAATAATCGATTCAGACAGAAAACTTATTCAGTCAATGTTTACTTTAAAAAGAAACTATTTTTAATTGTAGCGATCAAATAAAAGCTTTTATTATTATGAAATTCTATTTTTTCCCCAATATCTATGTTCCTAAATTGACAAAGATTTACTAGGTGAATGGAGCGAATATACATTCAGTTCTAATAAAGCAAAATTATTTTCAAATTCATTGAAAATCAATATCTTTACTAAGTGATATCTTTTGTTTACCTCTGATATTGAGAGTGTACTCCAGATATCAATCCTTGAATTCCGGTAGTGAGTGCTGCATACTCCGGTTGCCATGGAGATACACGTGTCCTGTATTGGTGCTGGGGAGATGGTCCCCACCCATGTATCTCTGACACTAACCCCAATCCCGGAAGTCGCCCGGAGCATCAATTCACGATCCTCAGCTAGGAGATAATGGCAAAATCATATATTTCATTTTAGCTTTCATGGTTGAAGACCAGAAGAGCTTATGCGATGCTTCGGTGTCCGTCGTCCGTCCGTCTGTCTGTCCGCCTGTCTGTAAACAATTTTTCAAAATGCTATTGAATTTAAATTTTAATATTTTTCGTTAATACACAACAAGAATGCCACTTTTCCTAAGTATTAAGAATAAAATTAAAATTTGTGAAAGTGCAAGGATGCGTCAATCAAACCAGTCCAAAAATTTGAAGTTTCAATAACTTTGAGATGAAATAAGATTTTAAAAATATTTTCGTGTGAAATGCTTATGCAATATACAAGTCGTCATATTATACCAGGCACGTAGCATCGTTTTTGAAAGTGGGGGGGCCAACCTGAAAAAATTTTTTTTTTTCCTCACCTGAAAAAAGTTGACAAGCCAAAAAAAAAAAAAAATTAAAATTGGTAGTGGTTAACTTTTCAAGACCAACTCTCTTTCAATTCAGACTTCTTGGGGAACATTTTCTTTATAACACTACACAGTGTTGAAATGTAGGGGGGCCAACCTTCCTTTCAGTTAGCATTTTCTATAGTAAAGGTAATGTCAGGAGAAAAAGTGGGGGGGCCAGGCCCCCCCTGGCCCCCCCTGATACTACGTGCCTGTATACAGAAAGTTTGTGAAAATGTTAACATCAAATCTGAGTCTATGCAGCTTTGAACGAGACTGCTGATATTCTTGTAACGATGGATGATGTCAGTTAATGTTTTGAGGAGACTTACCGTTTGACTTGTAATAAATACACCAGTCCTGTGTAACTTCAGTTACAGCCACAGAATCATGCAGTCCAAAGTTATTTGTTTCACAGTTCCCATTGTTCTGATTGAAGTTAACACTGTGACAGGTCTCCCTTAGTTTACATAACAGACAACAGTGGATGGGTCCAGACGACAAACCACTCCAGGAAACAACAGACCCGGCACTTAGTCGAAGACCTTCCAGTCTCCTAAACACATTTGTTTCCAAAGGTGTGCAAACAGATACAATCGTAGCTATGATATATATTTCAAGACCTTCCATCTTTGCCTTATTTGATAGCTATTTACAATAGATGAACCTCCATTCCTTTTCCTCTGTTTTCAAATTAATATATGTTTAATAGTTTACGTTTTCCGTCAGCGTTGTGATCCTTGAGGCAACAGTAAGCTAATTTTCTGGATTGTTGAAAAATAAAACTTTTTAAAAGCTAACGTTTGTTTGAATTTTACTTCTCAGGCTTACTTCAGCACGATTTCTTTGAAATGCAGTTGACATAAAAGAGTGATGAACTAAATGATCAATATTTGTAATTTTGATGAGAGATCAACCATTAAAGTTATGTTGGTGCTACATTTATATTTTCTGTTTACCTACGAAAATAGTTGGAATATTTTTTTCATTAATCGTGAAACGTAAAAGGTTTATTCTCAGACACTGTTTTTCAAGAACTTGAAAGTCGGGTACGTTTGCAGGAAATAGTCGAAATAATCATTTGATAACAGGGAATTCGCATGGATTAAATTTTATAATTAATCAGTATTTCACACAGTTCGAAGATTTATTACTAGTTTCTAATTCATACTCTTCTATCTTGAATATTATTTATATTCTGGTCTATTTTCATCCCAGCTGACAAGAACCTGTTAAAGTCCCTATTATAACAAAATGTGTTTGTGAAACACTATGCGCCCGGCGGCAACAAAATTCGAAAAAAGTTATTTTTACCATATAGGTAACAGTCAAGGTCACAAGGTCATTGACCTGGGGTCATTTGAAAGAACTTAATTAGTGGAGTATGCATACCAAATATGAAGACTCTATCTTTCAAGGTTCAAAAGTTATGGCGAAGGTTAAAGTTAACAAACAGACAAACAAACAGACAGACAAACAGGACAAAAACAATATACGCCCTGGGTCTATCGATCCAAGCGCATATAAATGCGATTGCATGAAACCAAAATGAATTAATAAGAATAAGCTGAATAAGCTCTTTTTGGAAGTTGTTCACATGAAACATGTTTGGAGATAACGACCAGTACTCAAGCTCAAAAGTCCATGGTAATAATTCAAACCTTGAGCAGAGTAAACTCGGATCTCCACGGCGACAAAGAAAGGATCGTGTACAGAAATAGATAAATAAATAATGGTCCAACAATCGGCATATAAAAGCCAGCATTCAACTTAGAAATAAAGAAATCTCAAATTTTCGTTGGGGTTAAATTTTCTTTGTTTTCGAGGTATGGAGAGACCTATGAATTCAAATCCATCACAAAATGTCAAATGTTACATACATGACTACTCAACAATTCTGCTTCCTCCACAAAATCAAATTCCCATTTGCTGACAAAGTCATATTGTATTGACCATCCAGCTTGCAAAGTGATGACTTTAAACGAGGCTGTTGATATTCTTGTCAATGTGTTCGCCAACAGCTTTCCTCGATTTCGATCATACGTACAGCACGTTTTTGTTTATGAATTATTACTAACTGATAGACAGTTAATCCTTACGAAACTGATATAAGGGTATACTGCCACACAAGTAAAGGAAGTTGACGATAGAAAGTTGAAGTCATCTTGTTCATCCTAAATATTTGTTATTAAGTTACCTTCATTAACCCTTTTCTTCCTAAAAACAGATGCATCAGGCTCTCTGGTGTTTTTTTCTATTTCGAGTTTAATTGGATACATCGATTCAACTAGGAATGAAAATGAATTAATTATTTTAATTGCATGATAAACCATTGTCGATAGTTCTAAATGTTGAATTGAGGGTCGTAGCAAAAGAATTTTTATTTCATGCAGAATTTTTTTAAATAAATTCTGTTTGAAAAGGGGCACAATTAGTACACCTAAAAAATGAAAATCATAATCTCCAGAAATTAGTCATTTTGAATTAGAAACACAAGCATCTTTTTGATAAGAATTTTGGAGACCTTGAATGGGCAATCAAAATGTTTTAAATGACAAATTTTGCAAATGACCAATGACAGGATACAGGTTAAATTGTTATTGAAAATGTAGCTGTCCATGGCATGAAAAAGCCTGTCAGTGAACTAGAAGTATCTAGATATGACTTACGCCACTTCCTGAATATACAGGTATTATTGTACAACACTTATAAGTTTCTGTAAAACTGTTAATTGCTATAAATAGTTCAGTTAGTTATAAAGAAAGAAGCTTGATAGAACATTTACTGCAAACAGCTATGTAAAACAAACATGGACTAAGAAGACAATCATTAAACACAGTTTTACTTGTTTCTTCTATTATTTTATTAGCACTTTGAATTTGATAATACATGTATTCATATTTAACATCTCTTACATTTTTTAACAGTTTGTTTAGAATTGTTTAAAACAGTTTTAAACAAAAATTGTTTGTTCTTTCTCATTTCAATTGTATTCCTCTCCAATGAGTGGGTTATGAGAATCTTATTTCGGATTTTTAAGGTACCATAAATTAAAACAAACAAAAAAACAAAGTGGAGCTAAGACGAAACTTTCGCATGGTTTAGTTTCTCGAGATACCAGATTCTGGCTGTCATGAAACAGACTGGACTCACTAGGTGTACTTGACGAACACCACCATCACATCAGCAAAGTCCACATCTACCAAAGTGAACAGGGCAAGAAATAATAAAACATAAAAATCACATTTTTATTTACATAAAACTTCAGCGAAGGCATGGAAGCCTCATACCCTGATTGGTCTAAAAGATTTTGATATTTTTTCATTGCAATGAACTAATCCTGCACCAGTGTATAGTCTTGCTTTTAGTAATGTTTCCAGCATTTCCTGGTGCAGTGGTACCTGCTTGTTCACAAATTTTAAAATATCAAATAGCCATTATACATATATTCCATTTGTGGAGAATTGGCTCCGGGGAAATCGCACTATATAACTATTGCACAAAATACAAATTCCCCCTGGAAAAATTGCCTCTAATGCATTTGGAATTTACCTTATTTACGTGAGAGAAACACTGCTCTAGAGCCAATTTTCCTGGGGAACTCATACCCTAGCGTACATATATGTTATCTGGCGGAAAGATTTTAGAGGGGACAGCCTACTCCACAACACCGGCGGTACATGTACAATGTCAAAACAAAGAACCGTACCTGTACTCTGGTACCTGGCCACATTATCCAGTGCAGAGTAGACAAACTTAGGTTTCTGTGGGAGGTCACTCCACTGACTCGGACAACAGTCAGACGAGGTGGGGTCCAGAACCACGAACCACCCAGCGTCCTCAGGGCAACCACCATAATTCTGTAGAATCAAGAAAACACGAGAGCAATGTTGGTCCCTGAAAGAAAATTATTTATTATATAATAGGATGTAAGGTAATTTCTACGGATATAATGAAATGGTAATGACTCTGTTCGACTCATACAAGTATATTTTTTAAATATACCCCTTGACGGAGAAGTAAATGAAATTTCTGGTCGGAGAGAGCGTCGTCCAGCCACTGGTCAGGAGTCTTGACGAGGACATCCAGCTCTCAAGGTCAGACCCAGTCCCGTTGAAGGTCATGTACATAACTCTGGATCCGTTTTTGTATAGTTCTATGATAACCTTCAAGCATAGTGATTTTTCAGTCAATAAAAGTTTGGTTTTCTATAGAAATATCAGTCTATATCGAATCATGATAAATGTCTTGTGAATCATTCCTATATTGTGTCTTCTAACTCATTAGTATCTGATGCACAAAATGGACTGTTCAGAAACATCCATTAAGGATTATGCTAAGATGTTGAAGATAAATTAGCTATAGATGTTCAAAATAAACAATAATTCGATGTCCAGACAATAACTGACCTCTGATATAGGTAATGTCTTCCAGAGATCGATCTTGGGATTCCTGTAGTGTGTAGTACACGCACCTGACGCCATTGCTTTACACCCGTCCTGGGGAGGTGGGGGATGGAGTGTCCCCAACCAAGTGTCTCTGACGCTAAACCCGACACCAGATGTTGCTCGAAGCATTAGTTCTCTGTCCTCCACTGTACAAACAAAAAACCAAACTATAGTCTCTTTTCTCTTAGTATACATGTGTATAATGTAGTTTTATTCACAAATCTCCTTTTGAAATTGTCGTCAAACGTTTGTTCCGTTTTAGCAATATTTAAATATATATTTCTGTTCTTGAAATGTTCGAAGAATGATTTGAACATCTTTTTGTCACATGGTCTTTCAGAATATATTTTTACATTACGACGTATTCAAGGTTTTAGGCCTATCCCATGCGATCAACAGTTATAGACCAAATTTAGACTAGAAAGTCTGCTATTGCAAGCAATAGCGTATGTCACCCCAAACTGGACAAGACTTTCATTTTTTCATCACTAAAACCCATTATAAATACCCATTAGCTAAGCTTGGACAACCACCAACTCGTATCAGTCCTTTCGGTTCTTTGATTTAAAAATCAATTTTTCTTTTATGGTTGTTTCAATCTTTTTGGCTTGTTTCATGTGTTAATCAATAAAGTTTCATGAGGAATGTTCAAGGGACCAGAGAGAACACTCTCGGACGAAATTCGCCGTTTTTGCAGGTTTCCATGGCAACGGTAGCCATTTTGAAACTGAATGACCACACAACGCAACTACAACCAGTGATCGTCCTTTCAGAAAAGTTTCAAGAAGATTGTCCCAGCCATCTTCGAGAAACAGCCTGTAGAACAAAAACATGCTTACAATCGCAATATGTCGCCCCCGACTTTGTTCGGGGCGATATAATAGTAAAAACAATCTAAACATATCTCATTCCCGAGTTAAAGTATCTTTGGAAAATACTGAAACTTTGGATAAGATCAAGGTTATCACAGGGGGTTTTACTAAAGTCAATCAAAGCCAGATTTGTTACTCTAAAGGAAATATAAGTTGCATACTTATATGAAAGCCAAAGATTGACATGTAGTTACATGTATTGTAAAATCAAATCGTATTAATTTTTACTTTTAACTCTTTATCTCCATTTTTTCCTTAATGTGTTGCATACTTATATGTTACTTCCAAGGTTGTCATCAAGATAATCCATTCACTTGTATACTGGTTCATATCTCAAAACTTTTTACAGTAAAGTTTCAGAGCTGATTGTTTACAATCTAAAGAATGTTGTAAGGGTATTTCAAGCATTACCAATGCCTAAGATATGTTGCTTACCATTTGATTTGTAGTACAAAGACCAAAATTGGTTAAATTCCGTAACTGCTTCTGAATCTCGAGGTCCAAACTTATTCAATTCACGAAGTCCTTCTCTCGTGTGGACATTGGCGCTGTGACAGTCGCCATGCTGTAAACATTTTAAACAGCACTGAATGTTTGGAACATGGGAAAACTGCACCGATAGGACATGATTCTTTATGCGGATTCCATGCAATATCCCGAAATGTCCGTCTTGTAAGGCAACAACAAGCGACAACATTAAAGTTAGAACTGCATGCAGTGAGGCAATGCGACCTTTTTGTTGCATACTTATCCACTGGTCAAACAATGCTCTGAACTAAAGGCTTTCTTCAAATTTATTTCAATTAGACCTATTATTTCTGTAATGGATTCTTTTAAGGAAGAATCCAGATTTCACAGTTTTGATTGAATATGTTTGCTAATTGGAATTTTAATAATTCATTTTGTAAATAAAAACCAATGCAAAAACAATAGAATTTGTCTATGACAGATTTCGACGCTTTCATTTTACTAATAGATAATTTGCTTTATAGGCGGAGCACACACGTTCCAAATCAGAGACTAACGGTAATTAAAGAATTAACAGTTATAAGTTAATCAATATTACACAAGGTTTGCAAAAGAAAGGATTTTTCCATCTTTGGAGAAATGGCCATAAAAACCAAGAAACTCTCAATATTGCATGCAGATAGTGCGAAATAACACTAGGTATTTTTGTCTTGGTTTATGTTAAAATCTTCCTACATAAAATGGGAAAGTAAAGTACTATTTGACGTGTTAAAAAACATTCCATCATCTGTTTGTATATTTGCATCCCGGCATTGCATGATGAATTTAATACCCCCATGGCTTTTATCTCTCAGGACATTGGGGTTTAGCTGTCAAAAGATGGAAGGGACTTGTACTTGAGAGTTTATAAAAATTTCCCTTCTTAATTAAAATCATGAAATATCGAGAAAAAAGGTCCGCTTCTGCTTCCTTGTGCAATGTTGGACTAGCAAGCGATCTTCAGAATCAAGCATCTCATTTCCAAATGCCATATACATGTAGTAAGTTGTCGTTTTCTTGCTCCCAAGTAAAAGATCATTGTCATGTATCCAGTAAACAAAACAAATCACTAACAGGGCAAAAGTACAAACCCCTAAAAACAAGGGGTTTGTACCTCTCTGTCGAGGGTTTAAACGCAATAATCTAAGAAAATGTATAAAACATTTCAGACAAAATACGATCCAACGATGCGTTGTATTTGTAACACAAGCTTAATTATTATAACAACAGTAGAGTTGGTGCCAAAAGTTGGCAAAAGTTGTAAAAATCCGTTTAACATCAATATATTTGTTAGTAGGTTGACTCAGTGTAGGAATTGATCGTATGCAATGATCTGAAAGCCATAACACTAAATGCAGGTGATAACGAAGTATATCTACATGGATAGGGATGTTGACGATGTAAAAGCTGAAGGCGTCTTATTTATCATACAACACAGTTGTAACTTGGTCTTTATCATCTATAGTCAGTACAGTATAAAACAGATGTTAGACTATGTGGTATATTTTTATTTTAAGTTCTCTGGGAAATATCGAACCGACATATGAAAGGATTTAGTATTGTTTGATACAGGTACATGTATATCTAAATGTTGAATTGAAGGTCACGGAAATTGTTTTCTTTTTCTCATGTAAAAAATTTGGAATAAATTCTGTTACTTAGAAATAAAAAAAAAAACAGGTCGGCTAGAAAAGAAGTACAATTAATGCCCATCGGAATTCCAACTATTTATTGGAAGCCCTGGTCTTCAAAAACTACTTACATATTGTCAATGATAAAAAAACATTTTATTAATATCAACTTCACAGTATATGTACTGTAGAATCAATTTCAGAGTGATTAAAAACAAGAAAAAAATGAAACTTTTTCTTGTCGTTGAATTATATACGCACAGCGTACAAACATTCACAGAAATTATATTTAATTTAAATGAAATGCCACAAAAAAATCAAATCATTCAGAAATCATGGTTCAATTTTTTCCTTTTTTTAAAGAAATTATGAAAACTGTTTTTAAGTATCGGATTGAATGCTTTGAAATCTTCAGATTTTTATTTCATATAAGTTATATATCAGAGTTCTCAAACACATTACACACAACATTCACTAAACTGATGTTATGTATGTCCGTTGTCTCCGTATTTAATAATCAGCTTCCTAGGTTGTGTTCCACCATCTTAGATAGAGTTATACTTCCACACCGACACATGGAGGGATAACACAGCCCCATAGGACAGTTGTGTTCACACCACAGATCCCAACCCGTGTTTGGGCGGAGGGATACACATGTTTTACCGGAATTCATGATCCCGTTGTCAACACTAAGTTGGTCTTCCCGACCACACATACAGTGTGTTGGAGGGCAGTAATTGCGTGCGCAGTTAATGCGACACCAGTTGTCCATTGGTAGGAAGTTTTTCCAAGGTCCTACAGCCTTACATACAATTTGTACTGTAGGAGTAGGATCAGTGGTAGTTGTGGGACTCTGGGTTGTAGTTGATGTAAGTGTGGGACTAGATGACGTCATGGGACTCACTGATGACATGGTTGTGGATTTAACAGTTTCAGATTCAGAAGACGTCGTGGGACTTGTTGGGGATGTAACAGCACTTGAAGATGATGTCACATTAGTTGTCATGGTTGATTTGTCGGTGGACTGGGATACAGAAGTAGTTCTTGAAGATGGTGTTGTTTGTGATGAAGTCCCATTTCCGACAATTTGGATGTCGGAGCATGCGTAAAACTCCTCTTGAGGTCCAAATCCGAGTCCACATGGACCTTTAGTGAAGTCGTTATTGAAACAACCCCAACGGTTTCCTGCAATCATATTATAAGTGAAAGTTGATTAAGACATTATGTATTCAGTTTTATTTTAATTTTTATTCAGTGTATGTAATTTGCTGCAAACAATGATATTTTCTCCAGCTTCTACTTTGCATGCTGATGCCGTGTGACGTCTTATAAAAAGACCTCCCTTGTTTTCTGATTGCCTATAACTCTTGACTGAGTAACACTCTAACTTTAATTAAGGTAACTCTTACCCTTAATCAAACCCTAAGCCTAGTATAGACCTTACCTGTACTCAAACCCTAAACCTAGTTTAGCTCTAACCGTAACTCAAATCCTAACCAAAGTATAGCTCTTGACTAGAGAGGACCAAAATTCTGTTTTATGTAAGCTTACATTCGTAAAACTGTGGGTATCTTCTGATTCCTGTATTTACTGATCCCCTTGCAGGTAAGCATGAATATAAATCTTACCTGTTCTATATCGCCACTGCAGCACGCATGCGTCACATATGATTCCTGGTGGAAGCTGAAGTTCTATGAAGTATATACCCACACTCTTGTCGTCCACGAAAAATTTGGTTCCCATCGTTACCGGATCCTTCAGTAAGTTCTGGTCCAGGCAATCCTGAGAGACCGTAACCTTCCGGTCATTGTGTGGACAGAGCCGGAACTCGAAATAGCCCTTATGACTGGCAGTCACGTGAACAGTGGCCCGCATGACGGACCCGGAGACGTACGATTTGGTGATGATTCCTCGGGCGTATTTACCGATAGGTGGTTCATTCTCCCGCGGCGCGTCATAAGGATCGCCGCACACGCCACATTTGCCATTATTGATCCACCAGTGGGTCTGGAACAAGAAATTATTTGCACTGATGAATGAAGACATTTAGTAGTGTTATTTTTCCACTTTTTTAAAATATGAAAAACAATTTTGAAATGTGGATATTCTTTTGAATAAATTTTCGACTCCGACTGTAATACCGAATTCTGTCTATAAAGGGAAGTATGTATACAACAGATTTATAAAATAGGCATGTAAAAAAAAATCATTTCCATGTATTTTTAAAGTTTATTAACGAAATTTAAATTGAAATCGGCATTGTATCGGCAATATACTACCTTATAAAAGTGGGGAAAACCGTGCCACTGTATAATGCCAGGTCCAATAATTTGTAACAACTGACAAACTTTTTTCTGCTGATTTCCCATCATACCTATGAGAGTACGACTACCTGGACAATGTATTTCTAAATGAATAGACTTTTGAACTTACAGGAAAACCGCCACAGAACAGTTCCATGTGTTGATAGTTGGGAGGCGAATCATATCCAAAGAGCCACATTGAGGACCTTCCCGGGGGGTCCCTCAAAAACCCGTGCCCAGATACACCTAGTGGACGATCAGGTAATAGCAAACAGGACAACATCAACCAGGTCCTCCACATTGTCTCTGGGTGCGCGGGGTGGTTCCTCACTAGCTGTGTCAAAAAAGTCTCGGAATGAAGACTTGATGTCCAGTGTTTACATCATGATATAAAACTTCCGTTTTCTAATTAACTGTCTAGATTGTTACATTTTCTTTGTCGATGTTATCCAAATCTGTCTGCCCGTTGGAGAAAAATATTTTAGTTAAATTTCTCACGCGTTGTGGACCTGATTTTGGAAAGTGTGTTCGAGAATGACCGGAGGCGGATCAAGGTCAATGGAGCGGCGCTATCGATGAGGGCTGGGGTCTAGTGACCAAGTACCCCGGATTTTATACAATGTCATCTGTACTAGATCGAACCCTGGTAAAGGCCATTATACAGGGGCCCACTGACACCGTTACTGGGTATTTATGCCCATTTTAAGGTTATGATGTTAGTTTTATTGCACGAAAATGCGGATTATCAATTTTTAATCTTAAAAGCAAGTGAATTAACTGAAAGCCAATGACCGACAATTGTTCAGATATTGCTTTAACTTGCATCTTCCCTAATGATATCAATATCTAGCCTAATTATTTATTTTACTTAATTTTAAATATTTTGCGCTCTTCGAACAACAGGACATGAAGTCATGATCTTGCAATAACTTCATTTTTCGAGAGGGAGCGTCAGCGGGTTCTTTTAAAATGTGTCAGGGAATTAAAAAAAAACTGTCAAAAACTAGTGTCTTGGAATGATGAACATTAAAAGATTACATAATTCTCTGTGCTTGCAGATTTTAAGTTGACATAACATGTATCTATATTTTATTCATTTTAGGGCCTAAGCATGCTAAGACGAATCATCCAATACTGATATTTTATCGACAGGATATTTTCTGTTTATTATGTTAAAATAACAATTATTATAGACGTGTTAATGAATAAATCATAATATTTAAATGTTATGGGCAGACACCGGCTTGGATAAATTAAAGGACGGTCTAAGGGGAAATACTCTGGGTTGCCTATTCCGGCAAATTTTGACTATTATTTATCTTCAAAGCGTTTTTGTGATATTGACGGGCACATGTTTTCGGATTTTGACATTTTAGTAAGTAATTTATGTAAAACAAGATTATTTTAATATATATATTACATAGTTGATACATTTCCACTTGATTGATCTTAAATTAGTTTACAGATTGGAGAGATCCCAGTTGTTTTTTGCTTATTTTAAGGTAAGGTCTTGTCGTTATGGAGATTGTGCGTGATCACGTGACCAAGCAACTGAATAGTGTATAGACAGCATTGAATGCGTGTACAAAAATACATTTATTTACGTTTTTGTAGAGGAGGGGTACTAGTTGTAGATAGTAAAGATGCACAAAAGTTATCAGTCGATATTGCCGACCCACAATAAGCTCCTCCAGAAGCGATGGGACACAACATATTATGATGAGCACAGGAGAAAGGTAATTAATCATTAGATCTGGTTATGTTTGAAGAAGGGGTCATTGTTTGTTTTATCAGTGTTTGGTATAATCAGATGTAAATCTACTACTGATAATCGCCTCCTTCCATGACATCTGAAATATTTACATATAGAATTTTACAGTTTTTGAAGTTTTTGAGATTTTAAAATATTCTTTGAAGATTAATTGTTGGGTTAATTGTTGTTGTTTTTTTTCATATTGTTAATTTCATTCATCAGAGATGTATATATTAACTATCCCTATTGCCATATACTTTTACTCTTGTTTGTAACTAGTAAATTAATTGTAGAATTAATTTTGTTTTGTTTTTTCATGTTGTTTCTTGAAATTTATCTCTATTCATAAATATTTTCCAGAAATCAATAATCAAAACATAAAGTTTTACATTTTTTTAACAATATAAATTCTTTGTTGTAGAGTATAATACCAAACATTTATTATTTTACAGGTGCGGACTGCAGCTCCAATGGTCGATACAAAGGCACCCCCCACGTACATGCACCTTCACCTGAAACTCAAAAAACTACAAGTACGTTATTCTTAATTTATTTTCACAGAATTCTTAAACCTGCGACAGTCATTTTTATAAAAACATTTTGGATTCCATATATAAACTTTTTATTTGCAAGGACTTCTTTTCTTATAATTTGAGACTGTTTGCTTGATAAGAATGTTATTTCTTTAATACTTATAATTTTCATCATATTCTAAATACATTCAACAAAAACCTTGCATTCAAAAAAATTTTCTCATGCACTTATATATCCAAATAACTATCAGAGGAAATTAACGGGTTGTAACAATTTGGTAATTTACACTAAAAGTGGTAAACACTTTTTTGGGGGGCTTTAATGGTTTTGAAAATTTGAGAATGCTATTATAAACAGATATCCAGACGTGATTTTATTGCTAGATTTCAGGTTACTTGTATTTTATTGTAAGATTTAAGTTTACTTGTATTTTATTCATTTAAATTTAAACATTATCCTAATGTTTACCAATTACTTTTGAAATAAAACATCAATAATTAAGTGTCAGATTCTAATCATAAAATAGACAATCCAATAGATTAAATCATAAGTTTCCCCAGACTTAGTTTATATGTCATTGTTGACTCAAAATCTTTCAATTTAGACTCATAAAAAGTATATCTGTATTTGAGAATTATGAGATCATGAAGTCCTGGGGGTTTAAATTTCTGCCTGCTCAACGTACAGACAAAAAGGGAAAACTGTCATAGAAATCCCAACTAAAGCCTATTTATCTGTGCAAATACAAAATGGAAACTACATTGAGTTGCTCATTTTATGTGTGAATTCAGAAGAAACAAACTTTATGAATAATTATTATGCAGCCCTGCCTTGCTTCTCATGGTATTTCTTGATAGCTAGATTATGTATTGTGCATTGAAGAATGAACATTAATTTGATATTTTCAATTAATATTTTGCATTTATTTTAAAAATCACTTATATTTGTATTTGATCTCGTATTTCTTACGTTGAGCTGCCTAGGTTAAATAATTTTAATTGCAATTTATCTTACAATCTCCTCACTCCAGTGGGAGAGCCTGTTATAAACATTTCATAGTAATGTAATCATTCTTAGAAGAAAACTGTGGTTTTAGTGCCTGAAAATTTTAATGAGACATGGAAATAACCTGCCGATTTATGACACAAGCAATGTTCATCTTTTAGAATGTATTGTTTACTAGGAGAGAGCCCCTTTATCAGTTTCAATACCTTAGTATTAAAGTGTCACATACATCAAGTTTATGAAAAAATCAAAATCTTAAATCTGCAATGAATAATGTGAAAATTGAAAGAGGGATCAATAAGCTCTTTGACTGACTTTTTTTAGTGGATTTTTTATTTTCATTGTTTTACCTGAGTAAGGATTTTTTAAATAAAGAGCTTGAATTTTTTTTAAATTAAAGCCCTTAAAGGTCAGTTAAGCAATCTGGGATTTATACATGGAACATTGCATATCAGCAATCAATTAAACTGAAGTGGCAGGCATCCATATCACATATAGCACCCCCTGTATGAATGATTTACAGAATTAAATGGAGCACCCAGTCACTTTGATATAATCAGACTCTTCATCCCTGTTGGTGCTCACTCAGTAGGGGGGAATTTTAATAGAACAATCGAGATTTATATGCATTTAAATCAATAAGAAGTCAATAACCCACATAAACATTTGACTATTTTCCTGAGGAGAGTTAATCAATGAGGACATTCATTTTCTAAAGAATTTCCCTCCTGATCAATTCATTCATTGTAGATTAACAAGCTTTAATTGTAATCAGTTAGAGGTATATATTACTAGTTTTAAACACCAGATGTCCTGTATCTAGATTCTAGAATGCCATGCAATATTTATCCATCTAAGGACGGATAAGTACATTAAAGTGAGATCTACAGTCCTATTTGTGTAAAGAATGTGGTCCTTAATGCGGTTTTATCGACTTCTTGGATATATTTTATAAATCCAAGTCCCAGAGGAACATGAAACGTATCTTCCAATAGTCTATCAATATTTCATTTACAATATGAGGTTAATAAAGAATTAACTACAAGTTTCTTCTGTGTTAGGTGTGTTTGTTTGTTGCTAGTGCAGAAAACTGAACAAAAAGTTCATAGTACAGAAAATGACACTCGACACCTAACCCTTACCAAAGTAAAATTATTGCAGCAATATTGCTGCTATATTGCGGCAACATTGCGGCAACACATTTTTGTCACCAGAAACAAGCTTTTTGGGTTAGTGAAATATCACCGCTAGCGGCAACAACTTCTGGTGACATTCTGGCAATACTGCCAGATACTTTTGTTTGTAACCAGTAAATTAATTGTAAAATTAATTTTGTTTTGTTGTTTCATGTTGTTTCTTGAAATTATCTCTATTCATAAATATTTTCCAGAAATCAATAACCAATAATCAAAACATAAAGTTTTGCATTTTTTTAACAATATAAATTCTTTGTCATGAAGTATAACACCATACATTACTTATTTTACAGGTGCGAACTGCAGCTCCAATGGTTGATACAAAGGCACCTCCCACTTACATGCACCTTCACCTGAAACTCAAAAAACTACAAGTACGTTATTCTTAATTTATTTTTCACAGAATTTTTAAACCTGCGACAGTCATTTTTATAAAAACATTTTGGATTCCATTTACTTCTGTAAATATATAAACTTTTTATTTGCAAGGACTCATTTTCTTGTAATATGAGACTGTTTGCTTGATAAGAATGTTATTCTTTAATATCTATAATTGTATTATTCTAGATTACATTCAACAAAAACCTTGAATTCATAAACATTTTCTCATGCGCTTATATATCAAAATATCTATCGGAGGAAATTAACATGTTGTAACAATTTGATAATTTACACTAAACACTTTTTGGGGGGCTTTAATGGTTTTGAAAATTTGAGAAAGCTATTATTAACAGATATCTAGACTTGATTTTATTATTAGATTTCATGTTACTTGTATTTTATTGTAAGATTTAAGTTTACTTGTATTTTATTCATGTAAATTTAAACATAATCCTAATGTTGACCAATTACTTTTGAAATAAAAAAATCAATAAGTGTCAGATTCGAATCATAAAATAGACAATCCAATAGATTAAATCGTAAGTTTCCCCAGACTTATTTTATATGTCATTGTTGACTCAAAATCTTTCAATTTAGACTCATAAAAGTATATCTGTATTTGAGAATTATGAGATCATGAAGTCCTGGGGGTTTAAATTTCTGCCTGCTCAAGGTACAGACAAAAAGGGAAAACTGTCATTGAAATCCCAATCAAAGCCTATTTATCTGTGCAAATACAAAATGGAAACTACATTGAGTTGCTCATTTTATTTGTGAATTCAGAAGAAACAAACTTTATGAATAATTATTATGCAGTCCTGCCTTGCTTCTCATGATATTTCTTGATAGCTAGATTGTGTATTGTGCATTGAAGAATGAACATTAATTTGATATTTTCAATTAATATTTTGCATTTATTTTGAAAATCATGTTTATTTGTATTTGATCTCGTATTTCTTACGTTGAGCTGCCTAGGTTAAATAATTTTAATTGCAATTTATCTTACAATCTCCTCACTCCAGTGGGAGAGCCTGTTATAAACATTTCATAGTAATGTAATCATTCTTAGAAGAAAACTGTGGTTTTAGTGTCTGAAAATTTTAATGAGACATGGAAATAACCTGCCGATTTATGACACAGTCAAGCAATATTCATCTTTTAGAATGTATTGTTTCAGGAAGAGAGCCCCTTTTATCAGATCTCAATACCTTAGTATTAAAGTGTCACATACATCAAGTTTATGAAAAAATCAAAATCTTAAATCTGCAATGAATAATGTGAAAATTGAAAGAGGGATCAATAAGCTCTTTGACTGACTTTTTTTAGTGGATATTTTATTTTCATTGTTTTATCTGAGTAAGCATTCTTGTTAAATTTTTAATTAAAGCCCTTAAAGGTCAGTTAAGCAATCTGGGATTTATACATGGAACATTGCATATCAGCAATCAATTAAACTGAAGTGGCAGGCATCCATATCACATATAGCACCCCCTGTACATTCTGATGTAATTGAATGATTTACAGAATTAAATGGAGCACCCAGTTACTTTGATATAATCAGACTCTTCATCACTGTTGGTGCTCACTCAGTAGGGGGGAATATTAATGGGACGATCGAGATTTATATGCATTTAAATCAATAAGAAGTCAATAACCCACATAAACATTTGACTATTTTCCTGAGGAGAATTAATCAATGAGGGCATTCATTTTCTACAGAATTTGTCTCTTGATTAATTCCTGATCAATTCATTCATTGTAGATTAACAAGCTTTCATTGTAATCACTTAGATGTATTACTTAAGTTTTAAACATCAGTTGTCCAGTGTATCTAGAATGCCATGCAATATTTATCCATCTAAGAATGGATTTGATTTAGTACATCAAAGTGAGATCCTCTTTGTATAAAGAATGTGGTCCTTAATGTGCGTGGTTTTATCGACTTCTTGGATATATTTTTTAATTCCAAGTCCTAGAGGAACATGAAACGTATCTTCCAATAGTCTATCAATATTTCATTTACAATATGAGGTTAATAAAGAATTAAATTCTTCTGTGTTAGGTGTGTTTGTTTGTTGCTAGTGCAGAAAACTGAACAAAAAGTTCATAATACAGAAAATGACACTCGACACCTAACTGCAATGTTTCGCTGATATAGAAATATAAAAAGTTTTTTGAACGGTTTCATGCATACATTCTTAGATTTGGATTAAATGCCCGCTTTATTCAAAGCCTAAATGGCATACACTTATATATACAATAGTCCTTTTTATAATCCACATTCACCTAACCTAAAGTAAACGCACTAATCGTGAAGGGCCGCTGAGATATATAATGGTTTAAATATTCAACTCCCCCTCAGCCCTCATGGCTGATAATGGTCGCACTATTAACAAAATAACGCCATAGTCTAGTGCCTGCTCTACCCTCATAAAACAGCCCTGGCTATATTTGAAGACCATGTTTATCTATAATATATATAGTTCCATTCGTCAAACAACATTAATTCGCACTTAGCAGTTAAATCTTCAGAGTTTAAGAGGTTTGTTCATCTATTTAAATAGCTGGACAGGCAAATGTTGGTTTTTAATTAGTGAGATTTGAGTTCCTCTACTCTTTGTCTTGATCTGCCAAACTTAAGGCCTCTTTCAGAATAAAATTGTTGTAAGACTTGGATATGAACCTTGTTACATGTTCAGGTCTTGATTTATATATAAAACAATAGACAAATTTAACTAAAACAAGGCCTGATAACTTCAAAAAACAATGTGCATGTGTATCGAAGGAGACACTAAGAATCCCGATTTTGTTTAAGGTTCCTTCTCCAACTTCTCACTATAAAAAATATTTCTTTAACACTTATTACAGTATTAAACAAGAACTCCTTCACATACATCATACAATTAAAATTCACCAATCTTCAGCATTCCTTTCAGTGCAAACTTTGACACAAAAAGCTTAGTTAACTGACAATTAAATAAAGGAATAATTTTTATTTTAACTACTTAGAGTTATCTCTCTTATCAGTGTATCAGTGAGCCTTAAGTAACATTGATGGAGAACCAATGAAATATAAAAAAATTATTTAATGGTTTGTAATTAACATGGCTTATTTGTTAATATTACAGTTAGAGGAAGAACGACTAGCGACGATAGAAAGAGACAACCGAATCTTACTAGAAAAGATGTCTTATATAATGAGGACTAGAGGTCGGGTAGACAATAGGAATATGTACGAATACAAAAGGTGAGTGTGTGTTATCTATGGATTAATTATTTACTTATGGGGAATTGGCAGAATATTTCTGATTTTCAAATAATCATAACTAGGCAAAGGACTCTGCATCCAATAAATTTGAACATAAATATCTGTGATAAAGTTATTAGTTTCAGTGGCGGATTTAAGGGGGGGCGCACGTGGCGCGCGCCCCCCTCCTAAAATTGTCAAAATTAACGTAAATCAAAGTTTCGTCTAGAAAAATATTAAATTAATATATATACTTGGTAGACCTCATTTTTACCATACAAAATCTCTAGAATCCAGGACCTTCCGGGGGCTTCGCCCCCTGGGCCCACACCTGGGCTTTGCCCTGGACCCACTGGGGGCCTCAAGGCGGCCCCCAGACCCCTTGCCTAATTTTGGCGCCCCCTCTAACTTCAATTCCTGGATCCGCGCCTGAGTTTAAGTGAAAAAGTTGGTTCATTGAATTGTATGATAGGAGCTTCCTCATGAGTCGATACTACATCTCAGTACACTTGGTCCTTTGATCCTCAGCAAGTATTGCCATTGAGATCCTTCATATGATTAAAAGAACATCTTTTATTCACCTCTTCCTGGGGGAAATTAGGTAATGTCCTTGAGGACATGGTACCTTATCCTTGACAAGGGCTATATAATCACATATACTTTATGTCATACTCTCTTCTCTCTACAACAAAACAAAAAAGGGGGGGGGGGGCGGATAATGAGATGCAAATTAAGTGCCTATTTATTTAAATAATCTTTTCATGCATTGAGAGAGTTTTTCAATCATTTTAGGTTCATTGTTAATTCAAAGGAATTAGATTACAAAAAAAAATATGGAATAGATCGATAACCTACGAAAAACCCATCAAGTGTAAATATTTGATGTTCGGCTGATTGGGGCATCATGAAACTTTGATGATGTATATACAGAAGATGAAGCTATTGATGAATCCTTTGTAAGCATTGTTCTATGAGTGTGAAGAAACTCTGAGCCTCATAAAGATATTACCCAGAATCCCTAACCTCTCTTAAGTGAAACTGAAAAGATCAATTCTTCACCAAGGCTTTTAAAATGTATGATCTTCCTGAACAATACACATCATTGATTTGTCAGAAAGTAATTTCTTCTTGTCTATTTAAATTGAATATCATTCATAAAAGAATTCTCACATCATTGTTTGAGAGGGACCAGAGAGGGAATAGATTAAACTCAGAAAATTAGACTCACACCAAGGGAGATAAATTAGGCACAAACACACTCCAAGGGAGAGAAATCAGACACAAACACACTTCAGGGGAGATAAACAGACACCAAGAGGGATCTCTGTAGATAAATCATGAACCCAATGGTTTTTTGGATGGTTGATTTATGTCATGTGACCAGTAATTTGTTGTTTTCCAGAAACTGTCCTTAAACATGTTAAAAAGACTTTCAACAAAAATATAGGTTGATGTAAATATGTTAGACAGAATCTCTGAAGTGACAGCCATCAAAAGCCACTTGATGGCAGTCAACATCAAGTCCAGAGTTTGATCCTTCCCACAACACTGGCATTTAAATGTTGTAGTTTTCCTTAACTTTATGGTTTAGAGTGCTATATTATTGTCATTTAAATAGGTTTGAAATTCAAGAGAAAGTTAAGTTTAAAGTCACTTTATGTGGTGTCTAAATTCTCTGTTAGATTTTAATATCTTAGTTCTGAAATCATTTCAATTTAACTTTTTATGTATAGTTTGCAGAAACATTTTACAAAGGACTTGTATGCTTGAAGTTGCAAATAAAAGCCATTTACACCAATAAACATGCAAATATTTTACAACGAGGTAGATCACTTGTACCTTTAATAGCGAATGAAATCAAAATTAAATATTAGACCTACATGTATGCAGAGCTGTTTCATCTGATTTGTCATAATGCATTTAGTACATAGCAAAGTTAAGATTTTAACTGATCCAGATACATTGCTCTCTCTCTTTGCAAGTCAAGAATTTTATATCCATTCCTGTTTTGTCTTGGAGAGATTGGGTTTCCAAGGAAAACATTTTTTTTGACATAGAAAGAAACAAAAATCTTACCTATACCGACTCGTATTGGTCCAAGGTTAAAAAATTCTTTGATTTCAGTTGCCGACTTTAATTTTTAGACTGGGTAGGTAGGTAGGCTTTCTTTTTCTTTTGAAAAAAAAAATTGTTTTTAGATTTTTGTTAGATAGCAAATAATAGAGCTTTTCATAGGCCTACTAACAAGAATAAGCTCAACTCTTGTAATAAACCACTTATTGATAAAAACAAAAGTCAAAAATTGAAAATTAAACAGTTTCAATATCCTGAAAAAAAAATTAATTTACTAAATGGCTAAAAAAAAGTTTGGGTCGGGTGCATTTTCAGTGGGTCTGTAGGCAACTGCAAACAAACAAATTTATATTTTAGGCCTTGTCTAGAAATTCCTAGATCATTTTATGATTGTTATTCAAATTACCCATTATATTTCAAGTTTTCATTTCATTTACTTTTAAACAGTGATTAATTAATTTTGGATTTTTTAACCCCTATAGTTTAAACAAGGAGAAGCGACAACGTGAGTTATTACGCGTCACTAAGGAGAACCAGGCTATTCTACAGCGGGTCACGATGAGGCAGCCGGAATACAGCGCCAAACGATGGGCAGATGTCTGGGACGAGGAACAGAAATTCATTGATAACATCAGCCACTACCCCAAAAACTGGTGGCTCATGAAGAAGGTACCACTCAATACTCAACACTCATCATGAAAAATTGATGTACTGTAAAATCGCAAAAATTTTTTAGGTTTGAGGAAAAAATCTTGTATTGTGGGGACTTGATTTCATGGATGGAGAATATTTTAGTAGTAATATATATTAACTTTTATGTTTCATGAAGTCACAAATTGGGTCTGTTTGCCTCGAAAATGACAAAAAATTAAAACACCCACAAAAATGAGTGATTTCACAGTATTATTGCAACAAAACATTCAAAGCTTAATGACCATAACAAATAACAGTTAATTTTTGAAAACTTTATATGCATAGTTGAGAGAAAAATAAAAATTCTGTATGCATTATTCATTGGTCAGTGGATTTTTGATGAATATTTCAGGAGAGGACCAAATCTAAACTTGAAAGTCGATCTCAGAAAACACGATCTAGTAAAGACCAGGACAGGCTTGATGAGACTGAAGAGGAGAAAAAAGAGGAGGAGAAAACTGAGCTGAAAGAGAAGAAGCAGGAGAAGCCCGTCGAGAAAAAAGAGGAGAAGACGGAGTTAAAGGAGAAGAAGACTCAGGAGAAGAAGGAGGAGCCTAAGAAATCGACGTCCCCTGCAGAGCAGGCGGAATCACCAACAAAATCCAACGAGGAAAATCAAGACAAAATGGCCGAATAAGTATTCAACACAGACTGGAAATAAATTGTTCAGAGGAAACCAAATAACTTGTTCATCTGACATCTTTAAATGAAAATATCTAATTTGAAAACGAGGTACCATAAAAAAGATTAAATGTCGAATTTGGAAAGTATGTTTTTGTTCAAAGACTGTTCAGAAGCTGCCAAACTGGTGACGTAAATCTAATTATTTTCCATCTGTTGAGTTATTTGTATTTGATCACTGGAAAATATTTATATAAAGAGACTAATGTAAATGGATTATATCCCCTTGTTTTTAACAAAACAGCTGACTTTTACTAGCTAGAGTACATATTACCTCATTGACAAGATATATTGTGAGTTCTTTTATGAATACAAAAGGGTACTTAATTAGTGTTTCTGATCAACGTATTATCAATCTGTAGCAAGTATTTACTGTTTTTTTTTCCTGATAAATGTTTGTTATGAATCTGTAGGAAGTATTATTGTTTTATTTCCCGTCCAAATGTTGTTATAAACTGATCATGACAATGAATTCTCTATGAGATGTACAATCACAACATCCTGTGATATGCTGTGAATTTGATTCACGTTTTTTTTAATGCCGAATCTGATTTTTATGATGATTTTTTTTGTTGTTGCTTTGTTTGCTACTGTCCCTGTGATAACTGACATTTCTACTGCCTCATGTGGAGCTGTTTTACTTGTGTGTTTAACTTATCCTGGGAGAATTTTAATATGTGAGCAGTTGTGCAGAAATTAATCAAACTAAACTCATTAACAATATCCAGGTCAGAATACAGTTAGGAATGGTTCACTCAATAATGTCTTTAACTCTAGTTAATACAATTATGAATTGGTCAAGAAAAAATTAAACTTTTAAAATAAAAATACAAATTTATATGATTACACAAATGTATTTTCGTGTGAAATTTTACAATGATAATATACCTTTATCAAATTTAACTGTAGTTGATGAACACTTAGGGAAAGTAACTCTTGCAGGGGAAGTAACTATATTGTATCATTCTACTATTTTCCATTACATATCTGTAATCCTTTTATTGTATGAATCAGTATTTCATGTATGTTACATGTAAAAAGCTAGATAGAACTTTATGTATCTTATGTCTATGTTTATTTGAATTTTTTTTTTTACTGATTGAATAAACTTAAGTTCATAAATTTCTCTGTTGTCCTGTGTATGTCAGTTTTTTAACAAACATATCATGTAAATATATGACAAAGATAGACTTGTGGATGTGAAGGACTTTTCAAAGTCTTGTACAATTTTTCATGGTCAGATTAATGAGGTGGGAAATACGTTTTGAAAATGATTTTTAATCTTTTTTTTTTTTACACAATTAGGAAGATGATTTAGATATTTTTATCCTAGCAAAATTCAAATGAACCATGAACTTTACAAAACTCTTGATCAACTTAAGTTCTTGGATTTTTTTAAAAACAGGTCCCATAATAAGGCCTATGTTAGACAAGAAAACATATCAATAAATATAAAATAAATATAAAAAATTTCAGAGGATATTTTTTAAAATTGTTTTATGTACCATATATACCCACAAACAAGTTTAATTTTTGGAGGATACATTTTTGGTCCAAATTCTTTTGTATAAATTATAAATACATTGTAAGTACTGGAAACTTTCTGGATAAAAGTATTCTAAAGAACTCTGTCAGCAATCATTGAAAAAATGTGAGACAGGAAAAGTCACTGTATGCATAAAGAACAAATTGACCACAGATTTGAACATGTTTTTAATTTCATTAGGCCATCCTTAAAATTTTTTTTTGTTTGGAATTGCAGCCTGGAGGGTTTCAGACACAGGAGGGAGGAAGGGAATTTTTTTTTCTTCAGAATTGATGATAAATTTCAGATTTTCGATAAAAATCTCAATAAACAGTATAAAAACATTTTCTGACATCTTGGGAAAAAAAATCTACCATTAACAAAGAATCCTGATTTTGCACATGATCTGACACTACATAATACATTGTAGTTGGATGTGGTGCATGTAATAACAGGCCAAGAATTCATTAAATATTTAAAATTATCAATTCTTTTGCTCAATAAAATTTTTCAAGGGGGGGGGGCATTTTTATGAGGCTGGAGGCAATTCCAACCAAACAATAATTTTATTTTGGCTTTATCCTAGATTTATTGTTGGTGCATGGTTTAATTTGTTGCAAAAGGTTGACCAGATTATGAGAGTCAGTGGCCCTGTTTATTCTGTCAAAATTAATTTGTAATTAGAAGGGAGAGGGGCTAAGGCAGATTTCGGTCAAAAATTTCAGAATACAAGTGTCCGGGTAGAAAGAATATAAATTCTGAGGCAAACTAGAGAAGATAGGATTCTGGCTTTCTTTCCAGATGTAGGCATCATGAAGGGCTTATCAGGAACAAAGACGTATCATAGTTAGTGACTTAGCATACCATTGCAGATCCAGAGGGATTTTCCAGGGGTTGGAACCCCCCTCCCCTTTATTTTTGTACACACACACTGACACAGAGAGAGAGAGAATCAATGTTTTTTTTCTGTAATATAGATATTTATACGTTTAATAATTTGACAAAATAAAAAATCTTTGTCCTTTCTACTCGCTAGATCTGTAAATTTTCGCATATTTGCTTTCTTCAATGTACCTTCACAACCGCGGCTAAGGGCTCCAACCACCCACAAAAAACATGCACGGAAGATTCCGGCGAACTGTAGTATGCAGATGGAGGGGGCTCACTTTTTCCGAGAATTATCCTTGGTGTAGTTTTGATTTGGAAGCTCCCTCCACATTTATTGTTGCCAGAAAATATGCAGATTCAAGCATTGGAAGTAATGTACCAACAGAAATGTTACAGGAAGCGCCCCTCTACCCCCTCCCAAAAAAGGATTTTAGAGTGTGGTGCATGCATATATTTTTGCTTGTCAACTGTCCCCCCTGTTATAACTGTAGCTACGGACTTGAAGTGGCTGTGGTGTGATTCTATGTACGAGTGCCGAGGCACCGACCTGGAACCCCCCCCGCCCCCCTTTTGAAAATTGCTGGATCCACCCCTGCGTACTAGAGTTGACATGTTGTCTGAAGTAATTTTTATTACAATGGATTATAGATGTGCAATTTTTGTAAGCCCTAAAAGCAACAATTTAAATTTACACAGACCAAAATGCTACATATAAATGCATGTAGTCTGTTTAAAGGGGAATAACTCTTAAAATTTTTTTTTTCAGTAATGAAATTTTCTTACTGTCCAGAAAGTGGTCATCATAATGTTCCAATATAGACTGATAATTATGTTAAATTTCTTACCTGATATCATTGTGAATTCAACTTTTATTTGAGTGTCATAACATATTTGAAGATGCATTCACATTTTGTTTAAGTGGACACATAACTCAATGAAAAATTAAAATTACACTGTATATTTAAAGTCCTTGTAGAATACAAGGTATTTATTATGGACCAATCAGTATTCACAATGGTTTAAGCAAAACATCTCAGTCATTAACTAGATGATATTTTAAATAACATGATTACAAAACAACATTTTGTGAAATAAGCCTAATAAAAATCTTTACTCTTAGTAATTCAAACATCATATTCATAACTTAAGATTTATCGCTTTTCCATAAATTTTGAAAAAAAATGCACACCATGAATTTAGAAGATTTACAAATAAATACAATAAAAATTTTACAATTAGTATATTCTTTATAAAAAAAAAAATCATGAACATTATTCCAGCTTCAGTTCATAGATTTACAACAAATTATCAAACTTTATACTTAAAACAGCATTTTCAAATGGATTATTCTTGCTTTATCTCACAGCTTTACAGTGATTTTACATTGATTTAGCAACAGTAAAAAAATATCACATCTTATGAATGGTAACATTGATTAATTGAATTTAATTCACTAATTTGTTCCCAATTAAAACTCAATGACCTGCATCATCACCACTTTGTTCTCTATAATGTCTTTTAACCACTTTTCACGGAACCTAGACTCTCCTGGTCTGCAAATACAACAATTTTTTTTTTAAATAAATAATTATATATGTTTATAAATACATGTCTTCAATCTTTATCTATTAAATTACAAAGTTGAGTCCTTATTAAGACTAATGGGCTGGCCTTTATTGGTACATCAGACATGAAAAAAATTACATTTACTATTCTGTAGATCACGTATTTTTTGCAACACCTTATTTTTGCAAGATAGATATTTATTCTTTATTAGCATTAAGACAAAATTTTCATAAATGGCATGATTTACAGTAGCAGATGAATGGATTATATTTCCCCACCCCCATCCCATTCCATCCCTAAAATACAGATAAAGAAGAATGTATAAATCTTATCATTGTTATTGAATAAGAAATATATGTCCATGGAACTCTTGTTTTTCTCTAAAAAAAAATACACTTCCTAGTTTGTTAACCGAGTACATACTTAACAAAGTACAGACAAAATGTTTTTTTTTTTTATTATTGAAGCAGTACTTACTTGTGGACTAATCTGTGGGTTTCAAACACGTAGAATACATCAACAGGGAATGTCTGAAATATAATTACATAAACAATCATGTCTTTAGGAACCATGGTTTTATCAAGAGTGGTAAACAAAAATTATATTAATTAAATTAATCAAATATCTATGTATCTTACAGTTTACCTGTACTTGAGTATCAAGTTTATTGAAAAAGATGTAAAATATAGGAGAAATAGCAATTTGAAAGCAAGAATGAGTATCAAGTTTAATTTATTGAAAAAGATGTAAGAAATATAGGAGAAAAAGCAATTTGAAAAGCAAAAATGTGTGCACTTTAGTATGTCATTTGGAACCTTTTCGGCTTTCTATTTTAAGTTTTTAATTACAATAAATTGGCTAAATTAATCTATGATTTTTGTGCATGCATGTTTTTTTTTATATTTATGCTTTAAATTTTTATCATACATTTTTCTATAATTAAAGACAATATCATTGAACAAGAGGCCCATGGGCCACATCGCTCACCTGAGCACTGTGGCTAGGAAAAAGTAAAATTGGTTTATTATTGAAAAGTTTAAATCCAAAAGTAGTCCCATGACCAATCATGGCTTTGCTATTCTTGAGAAGAAGATTTTTAAAGAATTTTCCCATATATTTCTACATAAAACTTTGGTCAGCCATTGTGGCCCCACCCTACCCCCGGGGGTCATGATTTGAACAAAATTGGATCTACACTACCTGAGGATGCTTCCATATAAATATCATCAATTATGGCTTTGCTATTCTTGAGAAGAAGATTTTTAAAGAATTTTCCTATATATTTCTATATAAAACTTTGGTCGGCCATTTTGGCCCCGCCCTACCCCCGGGGGTCATGATTTGAACAAACTTGAATCTATACTATCTGAGGATGTTTCCACGTAAGTTTCATCTTTCCTGGCACAGTGGTTCTTGAGAAGAAGATTTTTAAAGCATACCACCAAATTTTCATTAATTCCCAATTATCTCCCCTTGAATAAGGGCGTGGCCCTTCATTTGAACAAACTTGAATCCCCTTCACCTAAGGATGCTTTGTGGCAAGTTTGGTTGAAATTGGCCCAGTGGTTCTTGAGAAGAAGTCGAAAATGTGAAAAGTTTACAGACGGACAGACAGACAGACAGACGGACAGACGGACGACGGACAAAATGTGATCAGAAAAGCTCACTTGAGCTTTCAGCTCAGGTGAGCTAAAAAGAACAAGTACACTGTTTAAGTCTTAAATTCCGGAAACTTGAACTAGACCACTTTTGAATTTAAGGTACTTGCAAATAGGCAGAAACATTTCTATATCTATAGCCAGTAAACATGGCTACACAAAACCAATTCATGCAGTTTATAATATCTTGTATCATTAAATCTTTCTGGGTTAATAACATATAACTATAAACAAAATAACATACCCCAGGTTTAATTGAAGAAACAACAAAGGAGAAATAAACACAGGCTGTGGCACGAGGAATGGGCTTCCTGCGGGTAGGGATGCTCCATCGCACACGGAATCTGTATCTCGTGTCAAACTGGTGAGGGTCCTCTCCCAGGAAGTCTATACAGTACAACCAGCTGTCCTCATATTCCCAGGTCTGTAGGCAGATTTATGTGTGTAAAGCTTATTACTCAGATAAAATGTTTATGTGAAATGGACAAATCTTTAAGTATGAAGTCATTAAATGTTTAAATTGCTTTTCCTTATCACAAACTTATGTGTGAAATTTGAAATTTCATAAACACTTATAACAGTTCTATATTCTTGCAAATAAATGACATTATCCTCAATGACTTAAAAATGATACAAACTTTGATGAATTCGTGAATCTTTTGTTCAGCCTTCTCTGCAGAAAATTCTGATATAGTCAGCCATTTGATATTTTTGACTTCAAAGTTATCATCTCTGACAAATGTGGATTGTCTGGAGAACTCTTCTGCCTTTAGGGATTCGAATGTTTTCTCTCTTTCAGTCAGAGAGAGGTTTGTCTCCAGTCGCTTAATCGCGATGTCAATCACCTCATCTACGAGTCTTTTGGCCTGATCTGCATAAACGTCATCTGTTGACATACTGGACCCTGTGAATATAATAAATCAGGATATGAATGAACTTTAGCATGGATTTATGATATCTCTGAAACATGCAGATTTTAGCACAGACGTTTATTTTATACAGTGCGCTAGAAAACTAGCATACTGTAAGAAAGAAGCGCCTGAGGATTTTTGGTTGAAAAACACAAAAAGGTTTCAAACAACTATTCCATACCTAAATTTTCCTTATTTGCAACTGTTTGGGTTAAACTATTGTAATTTTGGGAACTTGGTCTCTTTTTGTGAGTTTTCCTCTTTCCAATTCGCACTTTTTAAGCCTTATCAAAGATTTCTCGATTTTTTTAGTCTACATTGCCGCCATATCTATTTACATCGACGTTTCTAAGCGTAGTGCAAGTAATTGACCAATGAACGATGCGTTTACAAAAAGTCTAAATATTTATAAATTTAAAGCCCAAGGTTAACGTTAAAATTCCGGAAAACGCCAGTCAAGAATGGCGGTCCACAGTGATCAACAAAATAATAAATTTTATAAAAAGTTTATGCCAATACTATAGTTCTGATAATCGAAGTGAAGGACGGATTTGCTTCTTTGTTCTTTGTTCATGTTCTTCTTCACCCTATAACTATAGTCCTGCCGCACAGGCACTTGTTTCTGTAATTTTTTGACCCATAGTATAATAATAACCCAAGGGTTATAAATTAAAAAGCTAACTTCCCATAATTTAATTTTTTGCTTATATTTTTCAGTTGTTCATATATCTTGTTTTAAGAAATAAATAACAAGTTTATAAACTTCAATGGGAATTGAAGTGGGTCGGTCACGTGATCAAATCCTGTGAAGGCCGAAGGCCTTCTCAGAAGATTTGATCACGTACCGACCCAATTCAATTCCCATTGAAGGTTATAAACTTGTTATTCATTACTTATATATACATTTGAGATTGACAATTAAATATATTTGGATATAAATATTGCACTAACCGGTCGCCGTAGATTTCCGACAAAATACGCGAACACTCTCTACCATCGGCTCATACATTCACTTTACCATCGGCTCATACATTCACCTCTGTCGTTGGCTCGCGTACATATCACAGTGATAAACACGAGAAGTAGTGCGTTTGTTTTAATTCATTATAATTCAATTTCTATGCTTATGTCTGAATTTTGAGATAGATATTTACGAAATTACTCCAGAATTATTCATTTAATTTGAAACAATCCTGAAAATATCACGTTTTATACCTTATGTCAAAAATCTTGACGTGAGCCCATTGCAGAGGTGTCTGAGAGTGTAATGAACGACAACTCTGTATGGGATATTGACAGAATTGAAGATATTTTCTCTCTGTATGTTTATATAATGGAAAAGTACCACAAATGTATATATTTGGTAATGCTCTTGTAATTTGTTTTTCAAGGTAGTGTGAGATATATTATATCAAAAGAAGTGATTTGTAATTTTTGTAGTAGAAGAGAATTTTCTTTGCCAAGATACTCTATAGATACAAGTTTTTCGTCTTCTTGAAATGCAGAATATGGCACGCCAAATTCACAAAAATGAGCTTAACATAGTTTCACAGTTGATAAACTAGGTTTATCGACTGTAAACTATAGTTTACAAACCGTGAACTATAGTTAACAATTCGTTAACTTTAGTTTTCAAATATGTAAAATTATATTTAACGGTTGTTAACTATAGTTTACGAATGCTAATCTAAGTTTATCTGTCTGTAATAAAACGTTAATAATATATTTTGTTGATAAACATAGATTCACGTCTATATATGATTTATGGTTAAGAGTTGTTAATCATATCGTTAACTATAGTTAAGAGTTGTAAACTTAGTTTAAAAATCGTGAAACTGTATTTATCAGATACTAATAATCTATGTTTTGCAACCGCAAATGAGTGTTTTCAGTGTTAAGTATAGTTTACGGTTCTGAAACATAGATTATCGCGTTAACTATGGTTTACAGATGTAAAATATAGATTAACGTTTAACTTGTTAACTTTAGTTTACAGTCCGTAAACTATAGTTTACGACCGATAAACCTGTATATTATATAAGAGGATTATTTTCGTAGTTTTCATTGGCCGAAAGGACGTCACATGACATTCCTCCATTTGCGATAGCGACGTGAAAGCGCGTCCGCGGAAAATGATATCGCACAACACGCCGTTCGGTTGCACTGAAGTTACGTAGAACGTGACGTCATAATAATAGAAACATGAATTTAACTATTGTGACGTAATGACAACCAAGTCCGTTGTGTTAGGACTGTGTCGGTGCATTCACTTTGAGTGATTATATGATATAACTATTATGGACTTCAGTGAACGGTCAATATGTGGTTATAAGGACTCATGGCAATTGATATTGACCTCAGACACAGAAAATGATAGCGACCTCGCAGGCTCGGTCGCTATCACTTTCTGTGTCTTCGGTCAATATCAATTGCCATGAGTCCTTATAACCACATATCGACCTACACTGAAGTCCATAATTGTATATTATCGACTGTGAAACTATGTTTAGCTCATTTTTGTGAATTTGGCGTGCCTTAGCAGAAACTAATAAATAATCATTGTGCATTTTCTTTCCCGCAATCTCTTTTAATATTTAAAAATAGTTGCCATGGTAACTAGAAATAGAAATTTCTGTTAAAAACTTTCAAAATGCCACTCCTCCTTCAGTTTTCGCCTGATTTTAATGTAACTTTGCATTCAAGTAGACTTCACTGAGATAGTTTTATCTTTATAATTTTTTTGGGGAAATTATGATTAATGATGTTGCTATGGTTACTTATACCAAAATTGTTTTCAAAATGTTTTTAGATTCCATAATTCCACAATTTTATTTGTTTGCAATAAATCTTGCCACAAACAAACTGAACTAAGGATAATTTTTCTTTCCGTTGCTGTTGCCAAACTTTAAATCCAATTAATGCATTTCCCCCGCTCACCTGAGCACTGTGGCTAGGAAAAAGTAGAAATTGGTTTACTATTGAAAAGTTTAAATCCAAAAATAGTCCCATGACCAATCATGGCTTTGCTATTCTTGAGAAAAGATTTTTAAAGAATTTTCCTATATATTTCCATATAAAACTTTGATCAGCTATTGTGGCCCCGCCCTACCCCCAGAGGTCATGATTTGAAAAAAATTGAATTTAAAATTTCCTGAGGATGTTTTCCTATAAGTTTCATCTTTCCTGGCACAGTGGTTCCTGAGAAGAAGACTTTTAAAACCTGCCACCAAATTTTCACTAATTCCTTATTATCTCCCCTTGAATGAGGGCGTGGCCCTTCCTTTGAACAAACTTGAATTCCCTTCACCCAAGGATGCTTTGTGGCATGTTTGGCTGAAATTGGCCCAGTGGTTCTTGAGAAGAAGTCGAAAATGTTAAAAGTTTACAGACAGACAGACGGACGCCGGACAAAATGTGATCAGAAAAGCTCACTTGAGCCTTCGGCTCAGGTGAGCTTAAACCATAAGAGCTACTGTCTTGTCAGAGACTTCTGGTTTATTGTATGACCAAATATTGAAAATATACAACATTCTGAATATTGACTCTGAGATAAAATACGCAAAGATAATGATATAAGATATAAAATAATTATATAAATATAATATTTAATATGCACTTGGAGAGTGTATAAAGAAAACAATTGAGAAATGTTTTATATGTTATAATTATACACATACGGCAAAATAATCGAGCTATAGATTCATTTCTTCAGGCATTCGAACTTTGCTCTCTGGGTATGCATCGTGTCTCTGTCTTGGGCAACGACATAGAGCTCGGTGGATCCAAATTCCAAGGAAACGTCGATTTCCCTTTTTTTGCCCTTGGCAAAACATTCTAAAATCGTTAAATCAACCTTACCCAAAAAATGACATTCAGAGTCATTACAAAAGGAAATATTAGAGTCAGATTCATAGACTTCAATGTTTGCAAAGGGGCTATTTTCAGAAGCAGTGGTAAACGTTTCTTGAATGCGAGTGAGAGGGGCGTTTTTCTCGATCATGCATTTAAATACATCAGTGCAGACATCCACATCATCAACATGCATCAAATTACTTTCAGGGTGCTTTCCTCTTTCAAATGGAACGTTGGTAGCGATACCATAATACCTTGGACTTAGTCTTTGTGAAATGCTTTCGGGACTGTGTCCAAATATGACAGCGCCTTTTAAGACGGCTAGGTTGGGTTCTGGTGGAATATTAACTAATTTGTTTGGGAAGGATTCTCTGATTTTCTGCTGGAGTAAAGGACATTCCGAGAACCCCCCGACTAGTAAGATGGTGTCGATATCAGATACTGTAGGGTTCAGAAAAAGTCGTTCTAAGTGATGAACCACTGCATTGATCGGTTCATCAAACACAACCTCCCTCAAGTAGAGGGATTCAAATCGAAGCTTGTTTTCCTTGAATACCTTTACTTGTTGCTGCAATTTAGGATCAGTAAATCTATTTTTGAATGAGTTACCCGATTGTGATGTATATATTTGGAAAAGTCCTCCCAAATTTGAGAAGGTAACGCTGTCTTCTTTCTTTCGCCCGATGCCTCGCTTTTTGGATTCAAAACTTCTCTCTAAATCTAACCAATCAGAGGCATGCTCCCGCTTAAACTGTTTTATCACATCGGGCCCAAACCATTGATTTAATGCATCAAAGAACTTTTTGTCGACATTTGTACCGCCAATGGCGTCGCCAGAGGCGCAGTGGAGCTCCTTCAGAGACCCATCTTCGGCCACTTTATGCGCCGTTACATCAACTGTCCCACCTACAAACAAATAAACAATGTAAGGAGTAAAATTTAGAATAAAAAGTGACTGGTGCCAGTGGTTTCTAAACAGGCAATTGCAATTTAACCTTGTAGATTTTTTTTCTCGATCTGAAGTCTCGAATCAAAAGAAATGAAAAGAATTTTATTTGTGTCAATACAAACAACTTCATCATTGTTGATTTTTTTTCTTGGTAACATCATAAATCTCGAATAAAAAAAAGCATAGACTTCTTATGGTCTCAGAACAAGCAATTGTATTTTTATTGAAATACTTCTAGATCTGAACCCACAAATAAAAGGAAGCAAAGAGATTTCAAATGCTAGTAGTTTCGAAACAATCTTTTCCAAAGTTCTGGTAAGATTTTGATTTTGAAAGAAAGCTATTCGTGTTAATGGTAAATAAAAGACCAGGTTATATTCATATCAATATGAGGCTTACCCCCGCAGTCAACCACCATATATTTCTTTCCGGGTTGATATGCCTTGACTTCCGTCTTTTCGCTTTCCTTGCTCAGTGCAATCTGCTTACAAAATATGGCCGCTGCCTCTGGTTCTAGGGCTAAAATCAATTGGTCTCCTTTTATACCAGCCTGAAAAAAATAATGTAACATAAATTTTACTGATTTTTTATGCCCCCATGAATAACCGAAGATTTGGAGGTATATAGTTTTGGCCTGTTATTCTGTCTGTCTGTCGGTTTGTCCGGAAAAAGAAAACCTGTAGAATGCTGGGTTGGAGCTATGACTTTCATATTTAACATGTGCATTACTTGTGCCAAGACCTTTCTTTGGATACCAACATATTTGACCTCTTGGCCTTATCTTAACCTCTTTTGCAAAAAATTACCGAAATTTTAACCTAATAGTCATGAGTCTTGAATTTTTATGCCCCCGTAAACGATGTCTCGGGGTATATAGTTTTTGTCTTTTGACAGAACCTTCCTCTGAGTATTGTTAATTTTGATCTTATGACTTTGAAGTTTGACTCAATCTGATTAAAATCTAACTTTTGAGTGGTTTTTACTTGAACTTTTATATTCCAAAGGTATATTCATTCAGATATGTCCTTTCTTTGGGTATTAATATACGCCTCGGGAAATAGTCCTGGTCTTGAGGAACTGGAATCTTGCTAACTCCCTCAATGATATACATTTTAACTGTTTGATTATACCGATACAAATAGAGGATTACGAATGGCGGGGAATTAGCTTCAAGACTAACGCATGGGGAATTAGTTCATTAGCATATTAGACCGATACAAAAGTAAAATCTAGAGGATTACAAATAACCGGGGAATTAGCTTCCGAAGTAGGGATTAGCTCATTTAACTAACGCACGGGAAATTAGTCCATTCACTGAGATTTCTAGTGAATTATTAACATTTTACTGCCTTACTTTTCAGCTTTTATATAGGAAAAATCAGTAGAGGTATAATAAAATTTTATATTTCTTGCCCTTATCATTTGAGTTTGACTGCAATTTTAGAAGCTTTAATCTTCGTGATGAGATACCATACGGAGGCATCAATCTTTCACAAAACATCATTATTTTTTATTTACTATTGAATAAAGAGTCGACACTAGTGACTTCATCACCTTCGATGTTTTCCCGCGCTTTCGTGAAAGCTAGGGGACATTAAATCTCATTCGTCTGCCCGTCTCTCCATCTGTAACAAATACTTTTACCTTGCCCATAACTTTTGATTTAGAGGAGCTATGAGTAGTACTAGGGGCCTCGCTATGCGGGTCAACTGAGTGCACTTTTTATGCAAATGAGGTCAAAAATGCTGGATTCTGATTGGGTAGGGGGCTAGGCGGGTCAACGGAGTGCACTTTTATCCCAAGGGGGGGGGGGGGTGGGGGGGGGCTAGGCGGGTCTACTAAGTACAGGCCTTGGGGGGCTAGGTGGGTCAAGGGAGTACAACCCCTAGGTGGGGATAGGTGGGTCAACTCAGTACAGCCCCTAGGGAGTGGTCTAATAAGACCTGAGACTCTTAAATCTTAGCCTTTGACACTAGGTAAAATACGCTGCTACTACGATTTGGCCGCGATTCAAGAATGTGATTATGACGTCACGTTTCATTCACAGTCAGCCAGCCAAGCCGAGCTGCATTTTCTGAAAACGGAAAAAACAATTACAAAGATACACAGAAGGCAAAACAATGGATTTTTATTCAGAGTCAATACATATATACATACAGAGTTTTTTTTTTTTTTACTTTTTCTTCTTCTGTGCCTTTTCGGTCGGGGGCAGTTTCCTCTTGTGAGTGGTGCAGGGAATCTCTCTGCTGTGTTCCTGAGATTTTTTCTCTTTTTTTTTTCTCCTTCTTCACTAATGGTTTGGTCTGGTATGTCCCTGAGGTCTTGGGTTCCTGAGGCTTTTTCTCCAGTCTTTTTTTTACTTCTTTCAAGAATTGTTGATCCTCATCATCCTCTGGGCACTTATTAGCCCAATGTCCAAATTTACCGCACTTGTAGCACAAATCCTGTTTTTTTTTCTGGGGCAATCTGAGGCCCAATGCCCTAACTCTTTACAGATGAAGCATGGGTCCGTCTGTCTTGTTTTCTTAGTATCTCCGGATCCCCCGTGTCCCTCTTTTTTCTGGTAAGAGCTTCCTCCTCCTCTCATTTTTTCTTGCATGTTGGTGACTTTAACTTCCAATCTGGACAATCTCGCATGGATCAAACAAAATTCACTGGTGTTGTAGTTTTTCAGATCAGTCAGCTTGTTGTCAATACCAGTCAGCATGTTAACAATCCCATCCAGAGTTGTAGTCAAGATGCCCATATCTTCTTTATTCATGTATTCTGGAAGATTATACAATCCCAAATCAAATCCGACGGGGGTCCTGTGACTCTGGCATGGTTGCAATTGGTAAAGCATAATTGACTTCTTCATTTCTAGGTGGAACATAAGTCTCCCCCGAATTCATCATTGCCTGTGCCATATTTTTTTTCACGTCTGTCAAGTTCGAAGTGCCAACGAAGACTGATCGTAAATTCCTAGCTTTGGTTTATATACCTGTTGTATCTGTAAGGCCGTGTGCATCAATAAGTTGGACTAACGTTTTGTCCCCCCCCCCCTCGCGCGCATCACCCTCGCTCGTTTTACCTACGTTTTTTCCCCTGAGTCACTGAACTATGCGTCCTGTATACGTCTCTACGGGGGTATAAATGACAAAAAAAGTCTGGCCCTTTCTTTACAATCGACTATCATGTCAACCCTTACACACTCATTCTCTGATTTTGGATGGGTATGATTGTTTAATGCGATGGATACAGAACAACCAAGAAGCTCTTCCCCCGGAGGCAGAACAAGTATTTCAGAAAGCGACCACTATCATGGGAACAACTCAGGATTTGTGGTTACAATGCCTGGCGTTATCACATCATGCAACCCTGGGGAGACTAGCTACACTACATTTTCTATGTCAACATATGAAAACAACTCTGCCCCATAAATGGTACGGACTGAGCCTGACCCATTATTTCGGAAAACCTTACAGTTTCCTGACCCATCCCCAAGCGGCAAAAGTGATTTTACTGTGGCAGGAAATAGATGCGATGGAGAAAGTATGTATTCAATACAGAATAAAATGGGTGGAAATTTCACACAAGCTAGGAAATCGGCGACTTTTAATACCAGCCTCAATCAAATCTATGATC
>PRKT01000078.1:421258-447140 GCA_003671525.1 Saccostrea glomerata
ATCCCCCCCCCCCCCCCGAAGACCGGAGAAGTCCCTGAATGAGTATAGTAGCCGATACGATTCCGGAGGAGAATTCGACAGTTAGAAGCTTTGTTAGTGTTTAAGAAATAAATCATGTCAATATTCTATACGTCAGTGTTTGTTATTTATGACGCCATCTTGAATTTTTTTTTAGACGCGGAGTCTGTGTACGGTTTTTGATGAAACAAAAAAAATATAGAGTAAATCATGATCCATAATGTAAATACGAATGATTTTCAAACCAATACGATTCTTTTCATGTAAAATTTTCTTTCATAAAAGATCTGGTTACTTAAAAAATCAGGGGATGTGTATGCAATACCCTGTTGACACCCGATGACACTTCAGTTTTTGATTTTTGTAAAAAACAAAAGATCAAGACTTGTACACGATCTAAAAAGTAAATACGAATTGTGTTAACCTCATGACATTCTATTTTTCTTAAAATGTCAGTCAGAAAAAGGGTAGATTCTAAGAAACCTGATCTATCTCATAGTATGATTTTCTGAAAAGTTCATTGTACTGCCAGATTTGCTATGTCTCATAGTACCCCAGAATTAGAAAGCTCGTTTTACAAGCAAGGGGGTGACTATGAAGAATATGGAGTTATGAAACCTGAGGAGAGAAACAAAGAATTGGACCCCAGAGATTGGATACAATGGGAAATAGGGCACTGGAAAAAAGCTGAAGTGAGAGAGGCTAGAGCAGCTTCAAAGAGAAAGTTCTTAAAGTATGTAGATTACACAAGATTTGAATAAATAAAAGATTGAACTCTTGTTTTTTATTGTGTTGTAGTTGTTCTTTATAAAAACAGTTTGAAACTAGAGGTACTGTGAGCAATGAGCTCACTAAATGATACCCCCCGCCTCCCATAATGTCGATGTGTTGCTTTATTGTTTTACGGTAATGTGTAAGGAGGAATAACTCGTCCTATGAAATGTTATCCAGAAGCTTCTATTATGTGACGTCATAGGTAAACAAAAAATGGCAATGTCTATGTTTTGCTCTGGGAAACCTAAAATACGCGTCGAATAAAAAAGTAAAATAGGAGGTGCACAATGGCAATATGTAATAAAGATTCTGTGAAAGTTTTATTAAATTTCACTCAGTAGTATAAGAGGAGTTGCGGATAAGAGAAAAAGCGTAACAGACGGACGGACGGACGTACAGACGGACGGACGGACGGACAGACGGACGGACGGACGGAAATCCCGATCACTATATACCCTCCCGCTTTTCAAGCGGGGGGTATAAAAAAATAGACTCATTACATCATGACTCTCCAGGGGCGACTTCGATTCATACCCGAGTACGTACTCGAGTTACTTGAGTTTCAATCGAACGAACATAGTTACTACTCAAAATACGTCATATGACCTTATGAACTCTACCCAAGCTAACCCAGCCATACAGTAGGATTACCAGAGTTTCGATATGGCGGCGTAGAAAGAAAAACCCGAACGTAGGAATTATTTTTTTACTAAATATTATGTTTAGCATCGCTTATCCTTAAAGCAAACTTCGAAACGCACTTTTTACATGAACGCTTTATAAATTATATGAATATATGTTTATGTGATTAGATTTTTCAGGCTTACTGCCTGATAACAGCAGAGATATAATTTCAAATTCGAAACCAAAAAAGTTCAGAGCTGAAAAAGAAAAACATTTCAACTGCAGCAAAAGCTATAGAAAAAACTAGAAACTCTTGTTGCTACAGCAACAAAGAAGGTCTTCCGTTCTCTTCTATTTATCTGCATGAATGAGCTTTTATCTATGTTAAAAAGGCATATAATGTTTTAAATGGTTTCAGGAAAACAAACGGCCGGAGGTGTAACTTACCAAGATTCGATTCTCGACGTTACTTTAGACAATTAAAGTCTTAATTACATTTACAAAAATCATTTTCAATTTTTTTTTATCACTTTCTGTGACGACTGGAATTGACGTCGGACGCATTTTACTCTATATCTGTTGCCCTATCTTCATGGTATATTATTCATATAAGTTTAGTGTTTTGATCTGTTACAGTTTAAGAGATCTCGTAATGTTATCACAAGAAATCACGTGACAAGTAGAAGTAAATTTTTGAAAAGATATTTGGGGTTACTCTAGACATTTCAGTGTAATTAACATGTCCTAAAATCATTTCAAATGCTCTTTTTATAAAAAATATTTATGGGATAGTACGATACTTCATTTATGCAGTTTTTCTTTCTTAACCGGAAGTAGTTGTTTTTGTTTCCAGTGTTACTGACATATTTCAAAACTATAAATAAGATGCTAAAATGTATTACTAAGAAAGATTCCATAAAACAAATTGAAATTTTTGATTTATTTGTTCACTTCCTGTGACAAACGGAAGTGACGGCGGACAATGGAAACCCAAATGAGTTTGCCTGCTCGTCAAGGTCTATCATGCCTATAAGTTTGGTGTCTTAATCTTTTACCGTTTACAAGATCTAGCTATGATAACTTCCCATTTTGAGGACAAAAAATCACGCAACCGGAAGTGAATTTTACAAAGATGTTTGACTTTACTGTAGACAGTTGCAGTCTGATAAACATATCCAAAAATCATTACAAATACTCTATCCACAAAAAATATTTATGGGAAAGAAAAATACTCAAATTATGTATTTTTCTCTGAAAACCGGAAGTTGTCGTTTTTGTTTCCGGTGGTACTGACATATTTCAAAACTACAAATAAGATGCTATAATGTGATGCAAAAAAGTTTTCATTAAGAAAAGTTGAATTTTTCGAATTCTTTGATCACTTCCTGTGACGACCGGAAGTGACGGCGGACAATCTTATTCCAACTGGTTTTGCCTACTCATCAAGATCTACCACTTGACAAAGTTTGGTGTCTTAATCTCTTACCGTTTACGAGATCTTGCCATGAAAACTTTTCATTTTGAAGACAGGAAATCACGCGACCGGAAGTGAATTTTACAAAGATATTTGACGTCACTGTAGACATGCAGTTGCAGTCTGATAAACATATCCAAAAATCATTACAAATACTTAAACTATGAAAAATATTTATTGGAAAGAAAAATACTCTAATTATGCAGTTTTTCTCGAATAACCGGAAGTTGTCGTTTTTGTTTCCGGTGGTACTGACATATTTCGATACTACAAATAAGATGCTATAAAATGATGCAAAAAAGTTTCAAAAAAGAAAAAGTTGAAATTTTCGATTTCTTTGATCACTTCCTGTGACAACCGGAAGTGACGGCGGACAATCTTATTCCAACTGGTTTTGCCTACTCATCAAGATCTACCACTTGTTAAAGTTTGGTGTCTTAATCTCTTACCGTTTACGAGATCTTGCCATGAAAACTTTTCATTTTGAAGACAGGAAATCACGCGACCGGAAGTGAATTTTACAAAGATATTTGACGTCATTGTAGACATGCAGTTGCAGTCTGATAAACATATCCAAAAATCATTACAAATACTTAATCTATAAAAAATATGTATTGGAAAGAAAAATACTCTAATTATGCAGTTTTTCTCGAATAACCGGAAGTTGTCGTTTTTGTTTCCGGTGGTACTGACATATTTCGATACTACAAAAAAGATGCTATAAAATGATGCAAAAAAGTTTCAAAAAAGAAAAAGTTGAAATTTTCGATTTCTTTGATCACTTCCTGTGACGACCGGAAGTGACGGCGGACAATCTTAACCCAAATGGACATGCCTACTTATTACGATCAATAACTCATATAAGTTTGGTGTCTTTATCTCTTACCGTTTCTGAGATATGACTTAGACAAAATTATTTTGAAAAAAACGGAAATCGGACATATCTGACGACCGGAAGTAAATTTTCAAAAAATGAAAAAAAACGCCTGAGCGTATTATAGTTCTCTATCACCCCTGTAAATTTCATGAAAATCTGTCCAGCCATCTCTGAGAAATCCTGCCGACAAGATTTGGGGAAAAAATAATAAGAAGAAAAAACAGTAGAATCTCTATAAGGTCTTCCGTCTGAAACGGAAGACCTTAATTAACTCAACAGATGATGTCAAAATGGAACTATTCGACCGCCTTTTAAAACTCATAGAGGAAATTTATTTTATTTTCGCTACCCTTCAAACTCATATGAGTTCGCTTGAAAAGCACGTTTGAGTAAACATCCGGTCATGTGACGAAAACCAAGAGTTAATACTCGGGTATGAATCGAAGTCGCCCCTAGAGATACAAGGTGATTTACTCAACAGTGAGGTAGACGCAATTGTCCATCAGTGTAATTGTTTGACTGTTAAAGCTCATGGATTGAGTCAAAGTCTTGCGGAAAAATTCCCACAAGCGAATCTCTATGCGACCCGCAGACTCTAGGGTCTAGAAATTTAGCCCTAGAAGAAGATAGAGGAATTCCAGGCACTATTAGGGTATTTACCTCACAAACACCTGTGGTCATTTGTTAACTAGCTCAATGGGATTATGGGAAAGCAAGTCACAGACCTAAAAGAATTTCCACTTATCAGGACACAGAAGAAAATAGAGAGAAATGATTTCAAGCTTGTTTACACGAAATGGGGGAAACTTTACCTTACCAGACTTATGCTTTTCCTTATCAAAAAGGGTGTGGGCTAGCCGGAGGAAACTGGACTCATTATAGACATTATGTTGAACAATTTGTACACACGAACGACAAACAGGTGTTTATTCTTCATAAACATTAAGTGTGTGTGTGTGTGTTGTTGTTGTTTTATGTGAAATTAAATAAATAAAATTTTAAAAATGTGTCTGTTTTATATGAATTAATTTAAAGAAAGAGACTCTGTGTTTTGTTTTGTTTTTCTTTTTGTATACTTTTCCATATTTATTATTTCAAAAAAAAAATTTTTTAAAAAGTTCTAAGTTTTAAAAAAAATATATAATGGCCTGGTGTTTTTTTTTTTGACTTGATACACATAAAAAGTTTCTTTTTTTACCCCTGTATAAGAAGTTACTCTTTTCTTTTTGACAAACATTTCTTTTTTTGACTGTGTAAGAAGGTACTCTTTTCTTTTTGACAAAGGTTTCTTATTTACCCCTGTATAAGGAGGTACTCTTTTCTTTTTGACAAACGTTTCTTATTACCCCTGTATTCAAAGTTACTCTTTTCTTTTGTGGACACTGTGTCAAAGAATGTCCACAAAAGAGAAGATAATCTTATTTTAGACACAAAAAGTTTCTCTTTACCTCTGTATAGAAGGCATCTTTTCTAAACAGTTGGGTGGCTCTTAATAGAGCCGTTTGGTCGATTTTTTTTAAACAGGGTTTACTCCCTGTGAGGCCTGCCTCTTCCCCGGAACTCCCGTCTCAAAGAGAGGGGTGGCCGCTGGATGCCGGTCAACGGCTCCATGAAGTCCGGTCTTGCCGGGGGTGGTGGCGGCGGCTGTCTAGCTGGAGGTGGCGGTCTCCTTGTCCGAGGTGGTCTCAATCCCCTGACGCCACGGGTGGTAGAGGGCCTTGGTTCGCGGCGCCGGCAGAGCGGACAGAAGGAGGGCGTATCTGTCTGGGTCACTAAGACCCGGGAACAGCTATAACAGGCGGGCCTGTTATAGCATACCACACAAACATAGTGGAGGCCTGGTTCTCCTCTAAACCGACGCTACAAAAATCCATCCGCGCCTCAGGCACTTGCATCCCCCAGACCGGTACGGAGCCCCTGGGGACGGGGGAGTTCCAGACTACTGGGGGTGGGGATGGCCGCTCCTGCTCCTCCTCCGAAGAAGTTGCCCAGTCGTTATTCACGGGGGGCTCCCACTCGGAATCTGATTCCGCTAGGCCATCTGGCCAGCTCCCGTCCGGTGGTGACATCCCTCACGATCCATACAGCTAACACTTCCACGCCATTAATAAGGTAGTAATTGGAAATATCTCCCTCAGCCATCGTGCGCGTTCAGAAAATCTGGTACTAACGAATGACCGCGACTGTTGGCGAGCGTCTATATTTATGCACACATGACGGACGTAGCAGAAAACACCTCGATGGCAAGAGCCGAAATATCATGGCGAACCAAAATTGTGTGTGATTTGTACTTTGGGACTTATACCTTTTAATGGATTATTTAGTATGTATTCATAGTGGGATTCAACAATGATACAGGTCTAAACAAGGTAAGTTTCCTGCCTCTTTTCATACTAGAATTGATACATGACATGCATCCGTCGTGGAGAAAAGACTGAAAAACCTCGAAGCGACGAGGCGAAATCCATTGACCCGAGTATATAAAATAAGCATTTTAAGTCTTTTTAGAGGATGATGAGGATCAACAATCTTGAAAGAAGTAAAAAAAAACTGGAGAAAAAGCCTCAGGAACCCAAGACCTCAGGGACACACCAGACCAAACCATTAGTGAAAGAAGGAGAAAAAAAGAGAAAAAGTCTCAGGAACACAGAAGAGAGATTCCCAGCACCACTCACAAGAGGAAACTGCCCCCGACCGAAAAGGCACAGAAGAAGAAAAAGTAAAAAAAAAACTCTGTATGTATGTATGTATTGACTCTGGATAAATATCCATTGTTTTGCCTTGTGTGTATCTTTGTAATTGTTTTTTCCGTTTTCAGAAAATGCAGCTCGGCTTGGCTGGCTGACTGTGAATGAAACATGACGTCATAATCACATTTCTTGAATCGCTGCCAAATCGTAGTAGCAGCGTATTTTACCTAGTGTCAAAGGCTAAGATTTAAAAGAGTCTCAGGTCTTATTTGACCTCTCCCTATGGGCTGTACTGAGTTGAACCACCTATCCCCACCCAGTTGTACTCCCTTGACCCACCTATCCCCCAAGGCCTGTACGTAGTTGACCCGCCTAGCCCCACCCAGGGGCTGTTCTTAATTGACCTGCCTAGCCCCCCCCCCCCCCCCCCCCCCCCCAGGGCTAAATGTGTACTCCGTAGATCCGCTCAGCCCCCTAGCCAATCAGAATCCAGCATTTTTGACCTCATTTGCATAAAAAGTGCACTCAGTTGACTCGCCTAGCGAGGCCCCTAGTACTACTGCTATGACTTTCATATTACACATGTGTATTCCTTATGACAAGACCTTTCTTTGGATACCGCCAAAGTTGACTTTTTGACTTTGACCTTGGAATTTGACCCACTTTTACACAAAAATTCCAAACTTTTACTTTGGCCATAACTTTCGAACGGTAGATACTAGGACTTTCAGATTTCATTTATGTATTCTTTGTGACAAAGAACTTTCATTGGATACCTTTTGACTTTGGAGATTTCCGTACTTATGGAAGTATCTTATCCTTGGTCATATCTTTTGAACGATAAGGGCTATGGCTTTCATACTTCTCATATTTGACCTTTCATTGGATACCAAGAGCTTTGACCCTTTGACCTTGACTTTTGAGTTTCATTTTAAAAAACAAATCTTGACCATAACTATTGAAGAGTTAGGGCTAGAGCTTCCATACTCAACAAACGTAATACTTGTGAGAAGACCTTTCTTAAGAAACCACAACTTTGACCCTCCGACCTTGGAGTTTGACCTACCTTTCAAAAATTTATCCTTGACCATAACTTTTGAACAGGTGGTGCTAGGGCTTTCATATTTCACAACCGTATTTCTTGTGAGAAGACCCTACTTTGGGTACCAATATATTTCATTTGCATTTAAGAAAAGTTTAATATTCGCTATTTTGCCATACGGGGGCATCAGTGTTTCACAAACACATCTTGTTCCTTATAGAGAAGAGAGGGGGCTTTCATATTTGACTTGTGCATTACCTGTGACAAGATATTTCCGAGCATGGAATGATTTCAGACACCTTGACCTCCACGATTGACCTTATTTTTAAAAAAAAAAAATCAACTTCGGTGATTGTTTCTAAATGAAATTTGATAGGGCGTTCATATTTGAGACAAAATGTCATAAAATATTACTATTTCACCCACAAAGACACCAAAAGTGGGGAGGGGGCACAATTCTTTGAATTCCCTTGTTATCTTTTAGTATGCAGGGGATAAATTTGATAAAGAATTACCGTATAATGATATTGGAGAAACAAAAGAAACAGGCTACAACAAAACAGCACGAACAATTTCTTATCAGAAAAGCCCTACTGAGGAAATGTTTATCAATGATGTAAAGAGGTTTTAACTGTATAAGTAGAACTTTTACTTGGAAGAACCTTGCGCCTAGTACGCAGATTCTTGCGTTAATGAGAACGCTAAAAATCGCTAAAATAACTTCTTGCTAAAAAATACCCGGTACATAATTTTTTAGGGATTAATCGCTACATTTGCCTCTCCGTAAAATTAATGTTTACTTATACGATACAGTACGATGGCCGATTTCAGCCTGTACATATTCCGACTGCTATTGAAATTTGTACATCTAAAATGTACATTGACATGTACATTTTGCAATGACAGTGCACACTTTGTGCTCTTAACTTTTGTCTGTACATGTTCAAAATGACAAAAAGGCAAATTTATGTCAAAACGTGAACGTGAATTACACATATTCTTCTAATTACAATTCCTGGTCGGCGAAAAACCATTAAATATGAATAAAATTGGACAAGGCACTGAGAAGATGAGTTTTGCAATAAAAAGGATGAAAAATGTTAAAAGAAAATGTAAAAATATCTGTGGACATTAGATCTTAAGTTAAATCTGTCTTCTTTTACTGAAAAGAATGAAATTTCCAGAGATTGAAATCACCTTCCACAAACAATAAATTGCCCCAATCCACCCAGATAATGATGACTATATAGTTTACAATCCTTTAGGAACAAAAGTAAAGAAAAGTTGCAAAGGCCATTATATGAGTAAGAGTCTAACCATATTTATGGCACGCCAAATTGACAAAACTGAACTAAACCTAGTTTCACAATTGATAAACTAGGTTTATCGACTGTAAACTATAGTTTACAAACCGTAAACTATAGTTAACGATTCGTAAACTATAGTTAACGATACGTTAAGTATAGTTTTCATCTGTAAATCTATATTTAACGGTTGTTAACTATAGTTTACGAATGCTAATCTAAGTTTATCTGTCTGTAATAAAGCGTTAACAATAGATTTTGTTGATAAACATAGATTCACGTTTGTAAACTATAGTTTACAATCGTAAACTATAGTTAAGAGTTGTTAATCATAGTTTCACAAATCGTGAATCTATATTTATCAGATCGTTAACTATAGTTAACGGTTTGTAAACTATAGTTTACAAATCGTGAAACTGTATTTATCAGAAAATCTATGTTTTGCAATCGCAAATGATTGTTTTCAGTGTTAAGTATAGTTTACGGATGTGAAACATAGATTATCGCGTTAACTATGGTTTACAGATGTAAAATATAGATTAACGTTGTTAACTATAGTTTACAGTCCGTAAACTATAGTTTACAACCGATAAACCTAGTTTATCGACTGTGAAACTATGTTTAGCTCATTTTTGTGAATTTGGCGTGCCATATATATTATAACATGTATAACGTAAGATTAAATTTTGACCTCAACTGTAACCTCTGACCATCATTTGAAAAACTTTAACATTGCGTTTCATAAAGCGTACAGTACTTAAGCAAAACACAATACTATTTTTAAAACAAAAGGTCTTTTAAGTGTTTTCACCTTTGCTATCCTTAAAACATCTTTCAGGTGTATACCACGTCTACGTCCCACCCCAGAATTGTGTTATCATTGGTGGCATAGTGTTTCACAAACACATCTTGTTTTAATGATAATTGTTCAATTCTTCCCCGTTGTACAGTTTTATTTATACTTACCAGTAATGGTTTTTAGCCGACCAGGAATTGTAATTAAGAGCATAGGCGTTTAAACCGTTCATGTTTTGACATTTGCCTTTTTGCCATTCTGTACATGTACAGACAAAAGTTAAGAGCAACAAAGTGTGCACTGTCATTTCCATTTTGTATATGTACAGACAAAAGTTAAGAGCACAAAGTGTGCACTGTCATTGCCATGTACATTTTTTTCAATAGCTCTCAGAATATGTACAGGCTGATATCGGCCATCGTAATACAGTGTAATTGTGGATGCTTTTTTAAAATTAAATCACCTCTTCAGCAGCTCTCCTCATAAACTGTTTGGCTTCGTTTGACCAGATGGCGGGAACAGTGAGAACCCAACGTATGTCGTCTGCCCATGACGCCTGCTTAATAGCTTTCCCGCTCTCGTCCTTGCTCTCAAGCTGCTTTACCAAAGCTTCGTCTAAGTGTTCTTTCAAGAACTGTATCGCCCCGGAGAATACTTTGATGGCCGACATTTTCTTTCCATTTTGAGCAGTGAGCTGCATTTCCTCTGTGATTCGTTTACCCTATTATAAGTAATTTTCTATGTATTATTAACAAAATTATCAAGGACAGAGTTGTTTAACCAAACAAAATTGTTTTGCAGGTAGAAAATAAAAAGGCAATTTTATGCCCCGTCATTGGCGGATCCAGAGGGGGGGTTCCGGGGGTTGGAACCCCCCCTTTATTTTTGTACAGAGAGAGAGAGAGAGAGAGAAAGGGAGAGATTTTTCCTGTAATGTAGATATTTTTACATCTAATAATTTGAAAGAATGAAAAATCTCTGTCCTTTCTGCTTGCTAGATCTGTAGATTTTCGCGTATTTGCTTTCCTTCTTATACCTTCACAACCCTGGCTTAGGGCTCCGACCACCCACAAGTAACATATAGCATGGTAAGGAAGATTCCGACGAACCTTAGATATACCATTTTTGGACCATCTTCAGAAGTAACTAACTTTTAGAAGTATGCATAAAATATTTTTATTCAATGAAGAGAAAGTTTTTTCCCGTAGTATGCATATGAAGGGGGGCTCACTTTTTCTGAGAATAATCTTTTGCGGCAGTTTTAATTAATATTTTGATATGGAAGCTCCCTTCACATTTTATTTTTGCATTGAAGGAAAAAACGCAGATTCAAGCATTTGTAAGTAATGTACCGAACAGAAAAGGTACAGGAAGCCCCCTCTACCCTCCACCCAAAAAAAAAAACAGATTTAAGAGTGTGGTGCATAGGTTTTTTTTTTTTGCTAGTCAAGCTAGTCAACTGTTTTTGGATTACCCCTCCTTATAAATGTAGCTATATGGACTTGAAGTGGTCGTGGTGTGATTCTATGCATGAGAGCTGGGGCACCGACCTGGAACCCCCCCTTTCAAAAATTGCTGGGTCCGCCTCTGCCCGTAATCGATTGATTGTTTGTTGTTTAACGTCCCTCTCGAGAATTTTTCACTCATATGGTGACGTAGCTGTAGATCTGTAGCGTTATGGTTTTATATGTCTTTGACCATAATGGTCAAAGACAAATATATAAAACCATAACGCTACAGATCTGCAGCTAATGGTGACGTCACCGTATGCCGGTGAAGGGCTTCAAATTTAGACCTATACTCGGCACATAGGGCCATTGAGCAGTGATGGATCTTTATCGTGCCAACGCCTACCGTGACAGGGACCTACGTTTTTAAGGTCATATCCGAAAGACCCGTGACTTTCACTTCTAGTGCCGAGCGATTGGCGAAGGAACAGTCACTACCAACTCGTATGTTTACGTCTCAGGTATGACGCGGCGTCGCGCACGAGAATCGAACCCGGGCCTCCGATCACGAAACGAAGGCTCTACCACTAGACTACCGTGATCGATCCCCGTAATCGAAGATTTTGCACTGTCCATCCGTCTGTCTGTTTTGTACAAATATTTAATCTTAACCAAACTTTTGTGTAGGTTGAAATATGACTTTCATATTTCACAGGTGCATTCGATTCTTGTAACAAGACCTTTCTAAGGGTTCCACCAAATTTGACCTCTTGACCTTTACCTTGGCGTTAAATCCACTTTTACAAAAATTTTCGAAAATTTTAACCTTGGCCATTCTTTGGTGCTAGGATTTTCATACCTCACATCTGTATTAATTAAATGTGACAAGACCATTCAATGAGTATAATTTTTTTTTTACCTTTTGACCTTGACCTTAGTGTTAAACCAACATAAAAAAAAATCTTAAACCATTGTATAACTTTTGAACGGTTGGTTAGCTAGGGCTTTCATATTTCCTTCGGATACTGGCGATTTTGACCTTTGGAACTTGATATTCGAGTTTGGCTTGTATGTTTTAGAGAAACTTCACTATAAGCTATCACACGGGGCATCTGCCACATCAGTGTTCACAAACGCATTTGTTTTCATTCGAACTACTTTCAAAATTTTTGGTAGTTTGGTGGAGGCCTCCCTCCTCACCTTGTCCTATAATTTTTATGTTCCCGTAATCGAAGATTACGGGAAATATAATCAGTAGTTTTTGCCTTGTTCGCCGGTTTCTTTAACTTTAACATTGCCAATAAATTTTAAGTGGATGGGGCTATGGCGATCATATTTCATAGGTGCATTCCTAGTGACATATCCTTTCTTAGGAAAACACTTTGGCCTTGGTCTTGACCATGGAGTTTGACCCACTTATACTAAAATTTCCAAGTTTTAATCTTGGCCATAACTTTTGAACGGTTGGTGCTAGGGCTTTCATATTTTACACACGTTTTAACTGTGACAATACCTTTCAATGGGTATAAATATTTTTGACCTATTGACATTGGAATTCGACCCAATTTTTAAAAGAACTTTAACCTTGGCCATAATCTTTGAACAGTGAAAATTTTCACAGGTGTAATCTTTGTGACGAGACCTTCCTTTGGATACCAACTATTTTGACCTTGACCTTGGACTTTGACTTTGCACCATCTTCCCAAGTCAAGAGTTTCTGATCCGCTCCGCTCCACATAAACCCTTGACCGAATAGGCTAGTTTGACGGGGTTTACTGTCACGCCATTTAGTGAGATTACACATTTTGAACTCTACTGACCTCTGCTATTAGCCAATCAGAGTAAACGAACTTAACAGAGAATTCGAGATAATATTGATAGTCGGTAATAAATTCAATGCATCTCAACTGAAAAGCTGAAACAAACCATTTATAATGATAAAGACGTTATCATTAGGACTAAAACTGGAGTGTTTTTCTGTTTACGATTTATTTTCAGTTTAAATAAAACAATAGTTTTGATTGGTTCATGCAAGCTTTCACGAGGCCAATCAGAGAACGCATTTCTAACCCCGTCAAACTTAGCCTATTCGGTCAAGGGTTTATGTGGAGCGGAGCGGATCAGAAACTCTTGACTTGGGAAGATGCTTTGCACTAGAGAAACTGAAAGCTGCCATACGTATACGGAGGTCTCAGTCTTACACGAACACATATCTTGTTTCTACCTACCCTAGGCCTCCCTCCTTGAGAAATAGCCTTAAACAATGTCATCTTAAATCGACGAAAATAAAACCAATTTTGACATGTTTGATGATTCTCCCCACTTTTTTCATCCTCCTCGTTTTCAGACACTAAAGAAGCATATTCTTCGTCGGCTTCGTATCCAAAGGAACGAAAATCCTCATTTTCATCAAAGAGAATGGAAGTGGGTGCCTTATATGTACCGTCCCCATCGTTCTCCCATCGCGTGTTTGTTAGTACACTGAGGGGGTCTCTCCTGTAGTCGCTCAGAAAGGAAAAGGCGTATCCACTGTAAGTCGTGCCGAAGTCGATGGCGGCGACAACCATGTAAGTTTTCCCTCCCTCAGCCATCGTGATGACGATCAGAGAACTTCTCTATCCAATTAATGATATATATTTCAATTTCTGGCACTTTCTTTTTCCCAAAGTATTGATTGTAAGGTTCTACGTATGCATATGTAGATCATTTACTTTCGTTTTAAACATATTTTTTAAAGGTTATTCGTCATCGTCTTTTTAAAACACAACTACACAGTTCACGATTTAAATGAATTAAAAATTTAAAAACATTTATTTATCTTGTCTCCTTGGACCTTGAATGGTAAATAAAGTACATTGTATCTTTTTATGCCCCGTAATCGAAAATTCGGAGTAGATAGTTTTTGCCTTGTCCTTCCGTCTGTTTGTCCGCAAATTTGCCCATAACTTTTGATTGGTTTGAGCTATGACTTTTATTTACAAGGCTTTCCGTTGGGACCAAAATATATCAGAGTTTGACCACTTTTGCACAGAATTTTCAATCTTTATCATTGGTCATAACTTTTAATGTGTTTCGGTTAAGGCTTTCAAACTTCACACGCGTATTTATTATGACAAGACCTTTCTTAACATATGATTTTTATGCGCCGGGATCGATAGATCCAGGGCGTATATTGTTTTTGTCCTGTCTGTCTGTTTGTTTGTCCCGAACTATAACCTTCACCATAACTTTTGAACCATGAAAGATAGAGACTTCATATTTGATATGCATACTCCACTAATTAAGCTCTTTCAAATGACACCAAGGCCAATGACCTTGTGACCTTGACTGTGGCCTATATGCTAAAAATAGCTTTTTTCTGCAAACTTTAACCTTCGCCATAACTTTTGAACCATGAACGATAGAGACTTCATATTTGGTATGCAAACTCCATTAATCAGGTTCTTCCAAATGACACCAAGGTCAATGACCTTGTGACCTTGACCTTAATGCTAAAAATAGCTTTTTTCCGAACTTTGTTGCCGCTGGGCGCATTGTGTTTCACAAACACATCTCGTTTTTTTTTTACCTTCTGACCTACTTTTAAAAAAACGTCAATCTTGGCCATAACTTTTGAACAATTAGTACATATTTCACTGATGTATTCTTTGTGATAAGGCTTTTGTTTGGATACCAATAATTTTGACCTACTTTTGATAAACTTAACCTTGGACATAACTTTTGAACAGTTTGTGCTAGGGCTTTTATTTTTCACATGTATGTTTCAAATGACAAGACTTTCCCAAGGGTACCATTAATTTGACCCTTAGACCTTGACCCACATGTTAAAAAATTTACTTTTGAATGGTTGGTGCTAGGGATTTCATATTTAAAAGGTATAATTATTGTGACAAGTCCTTTCTTTTGGTGAACATTTTATATTTCTTGACCTTGGAGTTTGACTCTTTCCACAGTGTTGCATCTGAATTATTTTGCTGTAAGACTTCAGAATTTCATGATGCCTTTTCATACCAGGTAATAATAATTCAGTGATAGATTTTCATCTACAGAAAAAAAACACAAGACAGCTTAACAACACCATTCATATTTATTATTATAAAAGAATGACTTAGCTTTATTAAAAAACATAGAAACTTCAGGATCAGATAATAACTTTAAACAAAATAACTTTGAAAACTTCCCATAGTACAAAACACAACATGTATGAAATTGGTCAAAAACTACACATGCACAAGAAATGTTACTGGAGTAATATAGTCTAATCAATTGCAATAAATCCCTAATGTTATGTTTGGGTCACTTAACCAGTGTCTTCTATAACAAAACAATAGGTGATCCATGGGAAAGTATTATAGATGTAGAATAATAATACTGAACAAAAGCAACAGGCAATGTTGACAGATGGACAAGAAATGGGAAGGAAGGGAAAAAATCCTAAAAATAGATTCAAAACAATAAGTAAAATTAATATAGGTCCAGGGGTCACAAATGCTCACCTTCAACCACAACAAAACATGAGAAATATATGCCCTGGTCTTGAAAAGGTTATATGTATTTGTTAGCTGGATCACTTAAGTTGATAGGAATCAGAAAGGAGCACATCTCAGGACGAAGTGTATCAGTTAGACAGTTGGCAGTTCTCATTTTGGGAAGCATGTAAAAATCATGAATGTTTAAGGACTAACAACTCTCAGCAAAGGGCATTAACTCTACTTTTTGAAATATCACTTTGTTTCATTTCTAAAAATTTCTATGTAACAACAGTTTGTCTCAAATTTGTAATTCACTCTGTTCATTTTAATTTTAAATTAATCTCCATTTCAGGCGCGGATCCAGGATTTAGAGTTAGGGGGGGCGCCAAAATTAGGCAAGGGGTCTGGGGGCCGCCTTGAGGCCCCCAGTGGGTCCAGGGCAAAGCCCTGGTGGGGGCCCAGGGGGCGAAGCCCCCGGAAGCTCCTGGATTCTAGAGATTTTGAAGGGTGAAAATGAGGTCTACCAAGTAGACATATTTGATTTACCCTAACTTTGACAATTTTAGGGGGGGCGCGCGCCGGGTGCGCCCCCCCTTAAATCCGCCACTGCATTTTCTGTTGGCACATTGACCATGCAAACGTCAATTTTAGTTAATGTGTGTTCCCTTTGACTTTGTTCTGGGAAATATTAAAATATAACATTTCAGTTAAATAAAAATTGTCCTGCATGCTTCTATAAATGAAAGATATCTTCTGCTACATATATATATATATATATATATATATATATATATATATATATTTATATATTATGAAGTGTTCTTATCCTATATTTAAATATCATCCAGTTCTTCTGTATGAAAATATTGAAATTTAGAAAAATGAATACATTCATCTTGACAGACAACAAACTCTAATCAGAATAGCTCACAAAACACTTATGAGCCAAGAGTTAAATAAATTAATTGCTTTCCTACCATACATAAATACTGTAAAACGAATGTATTAGAATAAGAGTAGATATATTGTCAAAAATTTACAGACATAGTTGAAATTTAAAATTTGATACATGAAAATCCACTGCCTTCTTTGCCCATAATAATCTAACTGAAAAAAAAATGTTATTGCACAACAGAAATATCATACCCCGTCACCACGTGTGTGGTTATCTATCTAAACACAGATCTAAGTGACTAGTTCTCTTATATGATGGACCCACAGTCTTTTTTTCATCTTTTTAGTGATGATTTTAAAATGATTTTGCTGTTCTGGCAAGTCTAATTTTGGCAGCAATGATAATACCTTATACCCATATTTATAATTAAAGTTGAATTGGATGAAAAATTGCAGCTAAGTGAATAACTGATGAAAAAACTGCTGTGTTTTAAACAAGATATAAAAAGTGTGTAAGCTTCATCACACTCTACAGATTTCAAGGCAAACATTTAATTTGACAAAGATGAGGTTTATCTTTGTAGCTATTCCTTATGACATATTTAAACACACTGTATCCTTGTAATAAAGTTTCACTCACAGAATCTAATAAACTATGAAATCTACATGGAAACAACACCATATTTATGACTCGTGCAAAATTCTTTTTTTTTTTTTTATAAAATATAAAAGTATAAATATCTTTGAACTAAAAAATATAAAAATACCAGTTTCCATTATAAAATGAAAGAAAATCTATAGGAGCTGTCACGACTTGGACCACCACAATCTGGAGTGCTCTGTTCAGTAAATAAGACTCTAACGAGTGGCCGGGAGAGAAGCACGTATAGATTTTCTTCTCTGATTATTAGGAGACACTCATTCCAATAAAAAAAGTAATCACTTTTGTATTAAAAAAATGTAAAACAAAGGGAATAACAAACAGAAAAACTGACTACTATTACCAAAAAACAAACAAGTTAACCCAATCAAATCTCCTTCAATACCTGGAAGTCCCTCTTCAATACAAATCTATATCAGGCTCTGGTGTACCTAGCACAATGTGAGCTAGGTACCAACCAAATCATCGACACAGTGGCACTCTTTACATGAAAGACTTAACAGTGTTAGCTTTCAGCGAGGGTAAATCCTGTTTTACACGAGAGGGGGAGGGGCTTCTATACCCTACACGTGGTCAGTTTTTTGTGGTCCATTTGTTGTAAAACACAGATTAAAAATTCCATTCTATTCATAGAAATTTGAGAGCGTTATGAATGAACACATTATTCTGAACAGAGTAAACTGACAAATAAGGAGTTCCACAAAGGGTTGGCCACTGCTGTAGGGTATATCGTATAGAACGGTCAGAACTACTGGTCAGTAGAGGGTTACAGTGTGGTGAGGTATGTATGGACATCAGATCCTTAACTGAGGTAGGCTAGGACACTGTTACAGGAAGTCTCTCTCGCTGAAAACCAACGCCCCGTTACCAGTAATATCGTTATTATACACCTGAACTTTGAACTAACAACTGGTTTTTTTAGAATACAGAATCACAGTTGGCTGTTACCACTGGGCATGCTCAATAAACTTTACAAAGGAACATATTTTACAGTCACCATCTGTCACTGTAAATAACTCGGAACACCTCGCACTTTATCCATACTTCCTATGACCTTCTTTTGATTTTTTAAACTTTGCATGTTACATATACAATAATGTTGCTTCTGTCATAAAACTCCACTAACAATACAAGGGCTATCAAATGAACAGCACCCAAGTTTATACCAACAGAAAAATTTGATTTCCTCTCTGATGGACAGTTGTTTGACATTTACATGTAGTTAATTCTGTCTCCTTGTATCAGCAGGTCCATGTAGTTTAAACCATGTTGTACAAAAAAGTGCCTCTCCTGAACTTATAATAACCAAAATACACTTAAAATATTACAGAGGAAAACAAACATTAGAAATTCTTATCTTAAAACTAGCACCTGTAAACAAAAACAAAATAAAATTACATTGTACTACCTCACAAACAAATTATATATCTTAAAAGTATTGATTTCTAAAAGTGATGTTATCTACAGCAAAAAGTCATAAAAAACTCTGAGGAATTGGTACAAAATGTCGGCGAACAGCTTGCATTGTTGTGACATGAGACAACACAGAGTTTGATTGACGTGAAAATTTGTAAGTTGATAATAAAATATATTACAGATTTATTTGGCTTACTGAAAATTAAAAAAATACATTGTGAAAAAAGTGCATGTTATTTCTCTTATTGTTCAAATCTTTTATATATTTTTTACAATTATAAAAAAGAAGAAAAAAACAATGGAAGTTGTGAATGTACAATTTATACAAAAAGATATATATAGTTTTCCATAAAAGGGAAATATGATGAGAAGCCTTTTTTGTATTTTTTTTTCTTTTTTGCAGAATGTACAAAGCGGAAGCTGGGTGATATGTGAAAAATATCTGGAATATATAAAACAATAAAAATCGGAGTGACTACATGATTACACTGGGTGATGGCTAAGATGAATTATGACGGCAAATAACTAAAAAAAAAAGATCATAAAAAAATAAGTGTAACAAACTAGTTTTCTCTATTATACACTGTTGTTGAGCAAAAAATGAATAACTAGATCATAGAGGAACCACAACCAAAAGCTACTGACTGAAAAAATAATCAAAAATGTGAAAAAAGAGAGCAAATTCATATCTGTGAGTACATGAGGCCCTTTTTAAAATGTATTTCTTGTAGTCCTATATACAGTTAGTACCGGTTTAAATGGTATGCAGTAAACTATCCTGTAAAACATGAATACAAGCCAGTACAATATGTGACTAATCATGGGGGATAGGATAAAAAATAAGCCCAATAAAATCCCACAGATCCAGGGATACTCTCCACTGGCCGCAACAAGAAATGACATCAATATGGTAAATCACAGAAAATTCATACAACATAGCAAATATTTAATTGAAAAAAAAAATATATCAAACTAATTAAACAAAAAAACAGCATGCAATAACTAGAAACTCTTAATCAGCAATAAAAGTATAAAACAGTTATATAAACGGTAAAAAAAAATCAAAATGCTGAATTCTGAAAAGTTTTTCTTTTTTTGTCACAAATCCCTGCAACGTTTCTGTAGTTTTTGTTTATAAATAACAATGATTAACAGCAACACTGACCAGAACAAACATACAAGACACTGACTAGATTAGAATCACACTATACAGAGAACCATAAATAGCTGGATTGTCTCTAGCTTAAAAATGTCACAAAAGTAGAAAAACAATCTATTCTCCTAGTGATCTACAGATTATATATAAAAAACTTCATATTCTTTATTAAATACACAACGTGCATGATGGAAAAATTACAAAATTCATGAATACAGATTGCATGTGTGATATATATTGCTTTAATTATGATATAAATAGTGGAAAAATATTTTTAACTGGTCATCATTTTCTCTCGTGAATAAAAAAAGGGGAAACACTTGTATAAAAAGTTTGGGGTATTGTTAGACTGCTAGATTTCCTATGGAATGCTCTGGCTAGAGACAATCTATAATAAATAGTTGGCAAGGGAACGTTTTTAGTGGCTACCTTAACCAATAGCCACATCCAGCACTGACAAAAAAAAATAAACAGTAACAAGATAAAAATTCAATAAATAAATAATATATTAAATCTGGACTAAATACATCTACAAGTTTTAATTCTTTTGAAGAAAAAGCTTGTTGACTTTTGTTCTAACACCAGCGAAACGGAACTGCCCTGGGGCGGTCAGCTCCCTCCTTGACCAGGGGTTTGTGGAACTCGCGTCCCGGGCGGGAGTGAATCTGGGCCCAGCACTGCTCACAGTAATACTGCAGACAGGTCACATTGGCGCAGAAAAACGGGGCAAATTTCCCTCCACACCGCGACCCCTGGCACTCGTCACACATCTGATCATCCAACACATACGGCTTCACCTCCACCTTTATAAACATTACAGTGTTATTGTTATTAAACATTCATAAAGCGCCCTTCATAGTAAACTCTAAGGCGCTGTACAAGCATATTATGTAAAACAAATATTAAAACTTGAAAAATTAATAACAGCAGTCATATGATATTTTAAGATAAAATGATGTGTTGCAGATAAAATATATGAAATAAATAAGTACTGCTTTTTATTTTCAAAGATATTGCATTTTTTTACCTCGGTAAATTTTGACATTTATTCACATTTATTTGACACAAAACAAATTTCAAATTTTTATGAAAAAGGTGATAAGGGATTTCATGAGATTGATTGACATACAGCAAAACACTTTTCTTGAAATCAATAATACAATTGCATGAAGACAGCAAAAATTTGGTACCTATAGTCACTGAAATAGTCTTTAGAGGGAAAATCAATAATAATATAACAAGGAATTTTTTAAAAGTGAATTGAAATACTGATGTAGTCACCAAGTTCACTGATGCTTTGGCAGTGATCTGCTCCTTTTTTGCTTATTTTACATCAATTACATGGCTGCATTGAATATGGACTACAATTACCAGTACTTACCCTCTTGTCTATTTCTCCGTGCTGATGGACTACAATTACCAGTACTTACCCTCTTGTCTATTTCTCCATGCTGATGGACTACAATTACCGATACTTACCCTCTTGTCTATTTCTCCGTGCTGATGGACTACAATTACCGGTACTTACCCTCTTGTCTATTTCTCCATGCTGATGGACTACAATTACCGGTACTTACCCTCTTGTCTATTTCTCCGTGCTGATGGACTACAATTACCGTACTTACCCTCTTGTCTATTTCTCCGTGCTGATGGACTACAATTACCAGTACTTACCCTCTTGTCTATTTCTCCGTGCTGGAGCTGTACAAATCTAGCACTAATGGCCGCTATATAACTCTGCTGGTTGGAGAAGGCCACACGCCCAGCCCCCTTGGGATATTTTAGCTCAGGATCGGTGTCTATCCCTGCATAACAGACGCCACCATACAGACGATCCATGATCATAGCTAGCTCCACTGGAAGACAAACATAGAAATGCAGGACTTAGCACCAAGTCAAGGTATTCTAACTTAATTATACAGGTCTGACTGTACTTCTTAATTTGTATCCCAGGTATCTCAATTCAAAAGCATTCAAGAAATAATCTTCTACATCACATCTTATAGGTTAAAACATGTTTCTTTTGATATATCATTTATAAATTGGTTCAAAGTTTGCAGAGATAATGAATTGGGATTATTTTAGGTCCAAGATACATAACTCTTAAAAAAAAAAAATTGCTCAATCATATCATAAACTTGACCTAGATATATTGTTATGATAAATCTGTATACCAAATTTCATTTCATAATGTGCAACCTCTGCAAACTAAATGAACGGAAACTGAAAATAATTGGAATTTTTCCAAGTCCAAAGGGGCATAATTCTGTCAAAAATTGCTCGATTGTACCCAAAACAGAACTTGATCATATATTCTTATGATAAATCAGTATTAAAAAATTTCATTTCAAAATGTGCAACCTCTGCAAACTAAATGAACGGAACCTGAAAATAATTGGAATTTTCCAAGTCCAAAGGGGCATAATTCTGTCAAAAATTGCTCGATTGTACCCAAAACAGAACTTGATCTAGATATATTCTTATGATAAATCAGTATTAAAAAATTTCATTTCAATATGTGCAACCTCTGCAAACTAAATCAACGGAAACTGAAAATAATTGGAATTTTTCTAAATCCAAGGAGCAAAACTCTGTAAAAAAATTTCTCAATCGTACCCAAAACAGATCTTGATTTAGATAGTCTTCTATGATAAATCAGTTTACCAAATTTCATTTCAGTATATGCATCCTCTGCGATGAAAATAAATGAAGACTGTTGGTGGACCAACAGACATCAGCAAAGCAATTCAATCAAACTTTACTTTAAATTGTTTTGAGGTACCTGCTCTCAATGGTCTGGGAACTCCTCCTACAAATATAGTTTTCCGTGGATCCAGAGGCTGTGATCCGTCCATCACAAAATCTGAATCACTCAGGCTCCAGGGTCTGATCTGAACCTGTTCAAAGGAGAGAAAAAAGGCAATGATTCAATCATTTATGATACCTGATTTAAAAAATTCAAATTGTACAAAGAAACTACCTGGTAAATCACTAAATTTATATTCTGATAACTTAATTCTTCTCAATATGAGGCCGTCTTAAAAGAAAAAAAAAAACCTTTACCTTTCCTGACTTTGGATAAAAGAAAAAAATAGGTCAGTAGGTAATTAAAGAATTATTTTCGACATTTTTTATATCAATGCTAAATTTCAAAAGAAAAAAAAAAGAATTGAAATTAAAGTTAGTTTATTTTTCAAGATCAAAATAGTTGTAATAATAAAAATAAATGGGGTATTCAAGCTATTGCTTTATTGGTGAAAATTCCTGAAAATTGTATTTTATTGTTCAGACATAAAAAAAATAATTTACTTAATTAAGCATTAATTGTTGCAGTATGATCCTTGCCCCCAAAAATAAATATACAGATGTAGAAACTGTTTTAGTAGCCATCAAGGTCAAATACCTTTGGCAGATAGTTTCTCACCCTGAGCCTTGGGAGCAATGGACTTGTTGATAATTGTGCCAACCTAACGAGGCATTTGACCTTCTACTGATAGACAATGCAGCAAAAAATGAGATGCATTTCACACAGTAGTCAGATATCACTAACTGCTGTCAATCAAAACCAGCTGAAATATTCAATATACACAGCTCTCCGTTTTCAGCTTATCTGATTGTTGAAGATAAAGAAATACTTTATGGACTTCACTCTTGATGAATTTCATGACCCCATTTTATCAGTACAAATCTCCCCAGTATCTATTTGTTAATAATTAAATTTGTGAATATATTAAATACTTTTTCACAAATGAAATATTTATTACATTTCATTTATTAATTTGTCATTTAAACATAATTAATACCATCATCATTAGAATTTTTTTACCTCAGATCTGATAATCAGTAAATTATTTCTTTAACAATTTAATATTAGATAATTTGTTTTCTAATATATAGACTCTCAACTGTTAATAGCTTTATCAATATCAATAACTAACACACACTGTTGATGGAGTTCTCCAATATTTAATAACACATTATCATTGCGGTAAAATATTATATATTAGAGGTACTCGCTTCTGTGAGAAGGCTAAAAAAACGTTTGTGGAAACAGAGTTGACTCAAAATATGTAACTTGCACCAATGATTCAATGTTTACATTGATAGAAGGGTACAGAATGGTGGACCTACTGGTTTAGATTTATGTCTTCATATTTACAATTCCAATGTCTTTGTCCGAGATAAAATTAAAAATAGCTAATGTACTTTATTTCTCAATCAATGTACTGGTTCATGGATAGGCGCAGTTAAAAAAAAATTATGTGCCGGGCGGGACATGAAGCCATAGAGACAAAAGCGAATGTGGACTTGCAAAAACATTTGTGCAAGTCCAAATTTTCCTCTTCTCCCAAGTGTTGTCGTTAGAGGTCGCATTGGGAAGGGCACTTCGTGCCACTTGCTATAAGCAGAATTTTTTGCAAGGATTCAATTTTGAGATTATTCCTGAGTGTTTAAAGATGGCTAAAATTGGAGGCACAGGTATCTTTTTTGACATTATAAAATTGCTAAAATTACCACACTAAAACATAATGGATTTTTGTGGGGATAAATCACTAAATTTATGTCTGCCTAGAAATTCCACTTATAGGGTATATGAATTCAGGCATTTATTTTTGGTTTGTTTTATCTGTCCTAATAGATAACAAATAATGTTCTCACTGGTTTGTCTTTCATTGTGGGGCTGGAGACACACCAGTAGAGCTTCTCATCGTCCACAATACAGTGTTCTATCAAGGCCTGAACGGACATCTCATCTTGAAACAACAGGAAACAGTAGCCTACAATGGACAGAAAACAAACATCACAAACGGAAAGCAATAGTCTGTCTTAAAAAAAAACAATGTGAATATGCTTTACAGTTTGACACGCTTTGTTCATTTCTTTGGAAAATATTGTAATGAAAATGAAATGACATTCAAAAATTCATAATATGTTGACGGTGCAACCATTAGGGCCAGCAAAGATACTTTCTCAGTTTTTAATTTAGATTGGGCTGGTCAAACTGCTTGTGACATTTGGTACGTCTAGACTCTGACGTCATATGACATCGTATATAAGTTGCATTACCAAATCGAAACTTAAATTGTTGACTTAATTACTATGAATTTATCTGCAAATCATCCATTAAATCAATGCAAGTTTATTTTTGTTAACTTTTGATATTCTTGCAAAAAGTAGCTTACACATGCGATGCATTGTGGGTTAAAAAGTTACAGCTAAAAAAATTTCATTTAGATCTATGCGTATAAGTACGAATTTTTCTTTGCTCATGTGTTTTTGTGAGAGCTTGCATTTTGAGTGGTGTGCTCACTTGAATATATTTATCACTTCAATTCAACTATAACACAGCTCATCATGGTTGCACAAACATATTACATATATTTGATTAAAAAAATTTTGTAGGTTGTGACTCATCATGTGTAATCCTTGATATTAATTTGTTTTATCATGCCCCCAATGGTACTTTGTAAAGGGTATTTGTATATACCTTTTGGAGGAAAGTAAGATTTACTCTCTGCTTTGTGGGGCCAGTCTACAACCAAAGGTCCAAATCTCCTGAATGCAGCTGTAATCTCCTCTACAAAATATTCATCACAAGTCAATCTCTTTGCAAGGAGGAACTTCTTGCTTAACATTTTAGAACCATATTCATGTCAATATAATTGATTGTAAATAAAATTGAAAAAAAATCAAAGGACATTGCTCAAGTTTTGCTTATTCACTCCCCCTCCCACCTTTTTCAAATTTATTTTTGTTTGTATGTTTCTGTTATGATAGGAACCAAATAATAACAAAGATTCTTGTCTAAATTAATCATTCATGGCTTATTTTTTTCTCATTTATATTTTGAATAGTACATTGACCTTCTACATCATAAAATGACCCCTCTCCCTTATTTGACCCCCCCTTCCCCCAATATTTTACGAATTCTTTATATCTACAACAAAAACACATTCCTTTCCAAGAAGATCATACAAACCTTCATCAATGTCAGGAGGCAGCCCCCCTACAAACACCTTCCTAGAGAAGCGCTCGATCCTCTCCCCCTGGGACCCAGGTGATCCTCGTGGCCCACACCCCAGTACAGACAAACTCGGGTCCAGCGTCTCTTCATCTAGTTCTCCAAATCCAAAAGTTGGCTTTCCTGCAAATAAGTACATTGATTAGGAATTGTTGATTTTCATGAATGTGTTTTGTACCTGTATTCTTTGTGGTGGTGGTGGTGGTGGTGGTGG
>PRKT01000078.1:447232-500826 GCA_003671525.1 Saccostrea glomerata
TTGTAACACCCCCTTTTTGAGTTTGCTATCTATAGCATGAATGTGCTCTTATGAGACTATTGAGAGGTCTATGGCCGGTATGTGGCATTACAGAATTTTCAACATTTCTATGATAAAATATACCTAGAGTGGCTCATCTTGAAACCTAATTTTTTGAATTCCAGAATTATTTCCCCTTGAATCAAGATAAACAATACTTGTCATTAATTCTTTTCCTACAAAAGAGGCTTTGTGCTAAATTGACCATTCCTTCAGTCATTAAAATTATACATAACAATACATTAAATCAACTAAGGTAATGGAGAGCTAGGACACCAATGGATGACACATTTTATACTCACTTCAAGCCAGTAAAATAATGATGTATGCTGAACAAAGATCAGAGTGTAAGCAATGCTTGCATCCAGATTATTCATTCAAATATTCTTAATAAGCCAATGCATGGTATTTTCTATGATAAATAGGTTAAGCTTACATTACCATATATACTCGCCTATAAGTCGGTCCGCCTAGAAGTCGGTACAATTTTTTGACATTAATTTGGTGGGATTTTCCATTGACCTGCTTATAAGTTGGTACAATTTTTTGCCAAAATTGGATGACAATTTCAAGTAAATCCTTGATGTTTTAAGCTGGTTTCAGTTAATATTTTTATGAATAACACCAATATTTAATCTTAACTCATTTAACAGATAGGTAATGCTCACTTAAGATGAAAATAAAATTATTAAAATGTGTAAATACTTGGTTTTTTATGTATAATCTAAGAAAACATAGATAATCATATATATCCAGACATTTATTTCGATAATCTTCAGAAATGCATTTGAAATACTACATTTCAGTGTCCACAAAAATACATATCTCTTTATGACTCGCTTATAAGTCGGACATAGAGTTTAAGACCAAAATTTAACTCCCAAAAAACCGACTTATAGGCGAGTATGTCATATTTGTAAGCTGTTACTATCAGTGATACATATACTAAATTCAGCCTCAGAATTACTGTAAATATATTATATTTAGTGTGTAAGATATTTGGCGGAAATTGAATTTTGAACAAGTTAGCATAGATCTGATTTAGCACAGTACATGTAATTGTTTATTTATTTATGTGCAAGGCATTAAGCGTTGTACTTGAATTAGCGGAAGTTTCTTTCTGCCAAAATTGCTAAAAAAAATACACAGCCAAATGTTATATGTTTATAGTAATTTTTTTTTTATCCTAATAAGGCTTCTTTCAGTACAAGGGTATGTATTGCATTGAAAAATTGTACATAACGTTAAATTAACCACTGGCGGCACAAAGGCTTGCATTCAATTTTAAATCATGTTTGATGGAAATATTTTGTGTACAATTTTTCAAATTGTTTTACTTTCCTTTTAAATGCAGTCATTTTAATACAAAAATTTCATTGGTTAAAACTTGTCAAAAACTGTTTCCTGTTATAACAATTAATTAAAAGCACAATCACAAATAGAACAAAGGTACATTGTACACTTTAACATGCCAAATCCAAATTTTGAAATGGTATGAACGTGCTCCAAAACCCCCCATTTTTTTTCCTCCGAGATCACTCCTCCAGAAAAGCATCCTACGCAAGTCTGGTAGTGTACATCCCTTGATGCATCATCCACCAAAGTTTGGCCCCCATAGGGCTTATGATACATTTACATTGGAATTAACTTTGTTACTTGTAAATAAAAATATGTAGTTCAAAACCAGCATTTTGAGCAAGAATGGTCTAGAAAAGGCTTGGTATTACAGGTGAGCTAATAATGCTAAAATGAAGACATTTTATGATCATTTTATATTAACATATGTGTATTTTTTGTAATAATTTCTCATTTGCATACATTTCATTCCATTAATTATCAAAATCTCTTTTGTGTCATTTAAGACATTTGTGGATGTCAAACTTTTTAATATTAACCTGGCCCTCTCCATTCATTTTGGATGGTTGAAACATGCCTTATAAATTTACAAATTTCACACCAAACATCAATCAGGGAATCTTGCGGTTTATCTCTCATTTCCCATTTTGGTTTTCTGAGAGTATTAAAAGCTACAGGATTCTAGAACTAGGCATTTTTGAACACCCATACTGCCCACCACAATAAAAACAGTAAAAATATTTCAGCAGGTTTGATTATAATTGATTTTTTTTATATTAATGAAGGAATTCAAAGCAATCTTTTTCGTAAGGATGTATGTATTTCTTGATCCATGTCTTATGGCTTTTATTTTTCTATTTTTTGAATATTCCAATAAACACTACAGAATCAATCCACTACATTTATGCTGGGAAGACTTCTATAATTTATAACAATGCTAGACAGATAGAGCTACAAATCTTTAAGTGTTCAGGGCTATTAAGCTGATGGTAACAAACCTTTGAGTGGGTCTGCATGATCCCCAGAATTTCTCATGATGTCAAGGAGCTGATTCTCAAAGTTCGAAAACCTCATACTGTCATAAGAGTTACTCCTCTCCTAAAAAACAAGATCAATGTGTCAATTATACTCAGTACAAGCAGGCACAGTACATGTATTGGGGGTGCAGTTTCAAGTAGTGCTGTCCCATTTAATCAATCCATTGATTTCACATGGCCTGATAATTTGTTTATTCAATCAGTATTTTCAGTATTTGATCTTGGCAATCAATGTTTTTTTTTTTCCTCATTCACTCTTTTATCTTCAGCTTATTCCTCTCTCTATTCTCCCTTTTTCCACCCCTCCCCCCCCCTTTCACATATATTAATAACTACTAGTTCCCATATCAGATGCTTTCTATATCACTAACTGATTGTATTAAATTACTAGTTGATTTATTATTGTAATATTTAGTGATTACAGAATATAGACAAATACTTTTCTAATCTTCTGCTAGTTTTAAGCAATGTAATCTTGGCAAACATATGATGAAAACATGAATTACGTTGGTACAATTATTATAGTACATTAAAATACAATTTGATCCCTAACATTTCCATCTGCCCGACATGTACAAAAAAAAAAGATAAATAAAGGCTAGAGGTACTGTGAGTACTGAGCTCACTAAATGATACCCCCTGCCTCCCATATGATTATAATGGCAAAGTCCATGTTTTGCTCTAGGACTAAGGAGACCCAAAATAAGTGTCAGATCAAAAAGTAAAATAAGAGGTGCACAATAGCATTATGTTATAAAGAATCTGTGAAAGTATCATTAAATTTCATTCAATGGTATTGGAGGAGTTGGGGATAAAAGATACTGATAGGTACCCTTCAATATTATAGAGGGAATGGTAGTGTCAATATTTTGCTATGGGAAACCCAAAATATGTGTTGGATCAAAAAGTAAAATAGGAGTTGACTGTTGCACAATGGTACTATGTAACTAAGATTCTGCGAGTCTCATTAAATTTTATTTAGTGATATAAGAGGAGTTGCGGAGAATAGATGGGTACCCCAAAGCCAAACAGATGGATGGACATTCAGATCACTTAACTACCGGTATATACCCTCCCACTTTTCAAGAGGGGGTATTATAATAATGAACAAAATAAAAGAAATACATAATACATGTACAATATTTAATTATACATCACAACTTCAATTTTTGACCCGATTACGCAGGTTCATTCCCCTTTAATACACAGTTTAAACAGCACTAGACCTTTGACCCTCACCCAACACTTAATACTTAACCAAATTTCAAATTCTTTTCTTCCTCTTTTACTTCACCAAGTCTATGTTAACTCACGAATCAAAATTGAATATTCCAGCCAATTTATCTGCATGTATCCTCAATGATGAAAAATAGATTGAATGGAAAAATGTGGAGATACCGAGCTTTAGTTGGACCTCAAACATGTGTACTTGTATCACATATTTACCAGTAGTTACAAAGTGAACTTAAAAGTAAACCTGACCTAAAACATAAACTGGTAAAACAATAGCTTGCTGACTGGAGCTCACATCCTACTACTACTTGTTTTGTTACAAAGTCTGGTGTGCATTAGGTTTATAAATAGCCCACACGTTGTTCTTATTTGATGGAATGAATAACTCAGAACATTTATCAAGTAAAAAGATCATTAAATGTATTGGCAGACTTTTGAACACTTCACAGGTCAAACCGGTGTGTAACCTAAAGACAAAACTGGGTCAGAGATAAAGGACCAGAGATGTAAAAGGTAAATATAAATATTCAAAGCTGTATGCTGAACGTTTCCTTACAGACGTCAAAGTTTTAATAATTATAAATGTAAGACCTAATTACTCCCCGTTCATTTCCATATAATAATGATGATATTACTAAAAGATGGAACAATTTTATAGTAACACTTTAAAAATTTGTATAATTGTATAATCAGAGGTTGGTAAGCTGAACTGTAAAAGAATTAACTTAAAGAGAGGCAGAACTTTCTTTTATAAAACATCTACCGGTAAATCTGAGCACATTATCATGCAGTAATCAGTAAATATCAGAGAAAAAATATAAGATTCCATGTAAATAATTTTAGAAGAGAGCAGATATATTTTTGTGACTCTGTATGGTTTTAAATCGCTGTCCGTGTGTCCATTGTTTCACTTATACAATAAACTCTCTCCCTTTACTCCGATGTTATCAGACCGTTATCAGCATCTGTTATGACACACCCAATTAAGCCCGATATAACAATTACAACCCCCTGTTCTATAAACCCATAAGGTACAGATTTGTCTAGACCTTGGTACATGTTTCCATTAAGAACACATGGGGTTAACTTCTGTCCTCGGGGAGGGTGCCTATTACTATACACCAGGGACCTCAAGGTCATTGATCGAGTGACCATGCATTAAATAACTAGAATCAATAAGCCAATAGCTCTCCATAAATCTTTCACTAGTTATGACCATCAGTACAGTATGGTTACAGATACTGGTGTATGTTAAATTATCAGCTGTTTGTTATCTCCTCGTACATAAAAATGAAAACAATGATATCTATACTATGTACACTGAATACATAAAATTCTCCAGCCTGCCCCTAAGATACTTATCACAAACCTCATGCTCTTAATTGCATTAAAGGAGCCAAGAGTTACATCATGTAATTATTGATTTTCAGCCTTTGCTGGCATAAAACAGTTAAAACTGCCGTGGTTAAAGGGGGCCTGGGTTAGGAGTTTGATTTCATATTCTCTCATCTACCATATGTAGGTATTGATCCTCGTGCAACATCTGTCAGAATTAAACAAGAATCAAGTATACAGCATTCATAAGCCCCATACAGGACAAAGGCTACCAATGAGGTGTCAATACTCAATTGATTAGCATCAAAACAAACAGACATGTATACATCTGTTCTGCAGTCTATTGATTGCAGCAGCGTAATAATCAAACAAGATTCTGAGGTATGAAATCAATAGAGGAGGACGACCCACGCAATATTCATTCACAGCCTCAATGTCACATATTGCTCAACATTTTTCCAAATCTCTGGCACTGCCAGAAAATTGATTGTTGGAATGCAGAAAATGCAGCCCAAGTGGGCACCTGGTGCAGTATTTGAATGGTGAATCTTCATCTGTTAAATTCACCTCGGGAGCTAGATAGGGCGTACATATTGCCTCTGTATTTTACATATCTCTCAGTGTACCAGCTTGTGTTAGCTAGGGCCTCCACAGATATATTTTTTGCTTCTCTTGACATCAGAGATCGGATTCAGATAGAGGCAGTTTGATAACAAATATTTTCTTTATTACAGAAACCATCTGCATCTTGTCATAATTTATGAGAAAATACTCAATAATCAGTTATTGTATCTCTAATATTTTTCAAATCCTGGAGCAAAATGCACCTTGTGTGACATTTCAGTAAGAAAATCGCTACCACATTGTGTTAAAACATATGAAAGAAAAGAATTGTGTGTATAGAACTGATTGAGCATTATTGTTTTAATTATAACTAATCCATAAAAAAAATAAAACATTTGACATACCTGGTATGATAACATTGATTCTCTGTGTGAATCGTCCACACTGCCCATCTCCAGACCTGGTTTTAGCATTGTTGCCTGGTGCATTTGTCCGGGAAATGAAGTGCTCCTCCGGAATCGGGAGGGAGCTATGAGGGGGGCCGTGTTGGTGATCTGCTGTTGGTATGATACAGGGGACTTCTTCATCTGAAAAGATGCTGCATTGAGTGAGGAGGGGAAGTTTGGCACGGACCGCCTCTGGTGTTGTGTGGAGTGAATATTTCCCCATGTTTGGCCCTGGCCCTGGGAGTGGGACCATTGTGGAGCATTGCTCCAGTTTGGGTAGCCTTTAGAATTATTGTTGATCAGTATTCCTGGTTGTTGTTGACGAGCTGGAAAGTTATGATGCCCCGTTATAGCTCTTCTCTGGGGAGGTGGGGGCTGTTGTGTCATATTTAACCCCATATGGGTGGCTATCCCTGCACTGTAGAAGTTATTATGAACTGCTGGAAACTGAGACATTGTTAAGGTCCCATTAAGTGAGTGGTATGCGGGTATCACAGTTTCCTCTGAAGGCTGGTTTGTCCATAAACTTGAGCCAGAAGTCCCTGATGACACAACAGCTGTTGACGAAATAGTCTCCATAACGGTACCGTGCGCCTGTGTAGAGCTCACAGAAGTCAATAAATCGGCTTTCTTCTCTTCTGATAAAGTACTTACATCAGATTTGTTTCTGATTTCCGAACCATGTACATTTCCGTTTTCTGCCACGACTTGTGTGAGTTGCTGATGCTGAGATGTGGTTTTCTCGTGTATGTTTTCATCTTGCATTGTACGCGGATCGGGGTTAAATATGGACTTACTTTGTAAAATGTTCTTTGAATTTAGCGACGAAAATCCTCCGATGTTAGTGGCCACTGCAACTCCGTAATCCCCCATCAATAAATTAACGTAAATATGGTTGGAAGGGGGAGTTACAATGTTCCTCGTCCGCCACGTCTGCTCCTGATGGCTCGGATCTGCTCTTCTGCGTATTTTGGCCCACTGCCCTTCATTTCCGCTTTGTAAATTAGGTTTCTAATCCTCAAACTGTGGATAATGAAAAGAGTCTTCTATGCATTTTAATGATATTCACGTAAATACATGAATGAAACATTGTGTAATTAAGGGAGAATTACTTAATTCTTTCAGTTTTTTAAGCGAATTATTGCGATTAAAGCCAAAACATAAAATGACAGACGGTGATCTAGAAACTGACTTATTTGAATAATCATAAGTGGGCGGGGCTTATACCTTTATGTACCGTTATTTCAATAATTTACATATTTTATTATTTATAAATGAGCAAATCATAGGTAATTGAGGTAAACATCTCTAAAATATTTTTATTCAAAGTTCACTTAATAATATCCGATAATTTATTAAACTTTATCTGCAATCGTACATTTAATAAGACCTATCATTTATATTTTTATTTGAATTCTTACTCTTTAAATGTATTTCAACATTTTAAAAAATTGTATATATATGTATACTCAATAATGACAGGCCCATAGAACGCCTTTGTGTGAGAAAGGGGTTTACAATGGTTTATAATGTTACAAATTATTAATTTCTTCGGTTTTTGTTGGGGGGGGGGGTCTTTTAGTTTAAACCAATTCCTGACGACTCCGGCGAGACCAAAGAAAAAAAAGGCCGGGGCATGTAACATATGCAGACCTAATATTATTGAGGGTACACATTCATAAAGTTTTTATTCTCTGCCACATGCCATATATTGACAAAATGTTTTATTTTTATTTATACTAACATATCTTGTATCTTGTATATTGTATAAAAGATATATTCCTATGAAATAACTGCATTTAAAATCTATATTTTTGATTATGTGACCAATGCTTTAAAGGAAAAATTTGAAAAATTTTTTGAAAAAGACGCATTGCCTGTCCAGCTATTTAAATAGATGAACAAACCTCTTAAACTCTGAAGATTTAACTGCTAAGTGCGAATTAATGTGACAAGCATGTAAATAATTTTTTTAAAAATGAGATAAAATAGCGGTGCATCTTTTAATAAAAACATATAATCCACGGCTTGGAATTTCAATTCATTTCAACTGTTAGTTATAAGGTGTTTAGAACCTGTCTTCATTAATGTCGTCCTTTAATTGCTATATTTTAAAGATGACACATTTGAATTCTAAATGTGGTTTCACAATGAAAACTAACTTCTTTGTCGAGTTAGTCTTTGGCTGCACATAAAGATAAAATCGATGTTTTCCGACTATAGTGGGGACAACAGGAAATAAAGTGACACCGGACAAACGTTAAACACTGAAAAAAAAAAAGAATTTTTACATCTAAAAACCACCGCAGAGGAAAGGAGAGGAAACGCACACAGTTTTTGTTTCCGCTTGTCTTGGATGTGCAGCAAAGTTTTAGTTATAAATGTATGATGTGAAATATTGGGTGATGCTTATTGTTTTCTTAGATTACATGTGCAGGATATTAGATTGAATTCACGTGTATTATCGCGCGCGTATGTGTGTGTGGGTGGGGGTGGGGGGGTATTTGAAACGTCTTTTTATCTATAAATATTGAATTTACAATCTTTAAAAAATTGAATATCACCTTAATTGCATATCATTTGAATTTTAATTGCAATTTAGATTGGATGCACATTTATAGTTAACATGGTTAAATACGAAAAATGAAAGCAAAACACATTAAATTAAATTTTTTCTCGTAGACATGTACAGATCGAATCGACAAAAATCTATGAAAAGAACACAATGAAGCGTTGACGATATAACTAACATGAATTTAAAGATAACTATTGAGGTTTTATTATCTCAATTATATATACTAAATGAATAAAAATGTACAGCAAGCAAGAAATATTTGGGGGATTTTTTAATGTCTCCGGCATGGGACTATAGATTGAAATTAATAAGATATACAATTGTATAAAATTTACATTCTTTATTTAACAGACACTTAGCATCGGTATGCATGGGACTGCTGCCCCCTTTTCTCAAACATAACATTTTTCTATGTTCACTAATCCCCCCTTTTTTGTCTCTGTATTATCAAATAAGGGTAAATTCATAGTAAACCGTGTATAAATAAAAGTTGGTACTGAGAGAAATTGGAATATATTTGGTAAAAAAAAAAAAGTGATGGGGGCAATGAGAAAAATCGTTTTTTGAAAGTGAGAAATTTTTTACCCTTTGATCTTATGATCAAGAATAACGGGGAGGGGGGGGGGGCATTATCGCAAACCACGGCCAAAATGTATGATCATCTCCCATTTTGACATGCGGACACCGAACCGTGGCTTGAGACTATGGGTAGGGGTGGGTTTTTTTTAAAGAAAATTTAGTGAATAAAACGGTGTTAAAAAGTTAGTCAATAATTGACTTGATTTATGAAAGATTGTATACAGAGTCTATTTCTTTGCTGACAAGGTATTGATATCGGCCATAGAATTTGCAAAACTCTTGATATCCTTGTTTCATCAACTTATTTGTCAATAGTTTATCTGCTTTTTGGATTTTTTTGTATTGTACGTAAACTATTAAACACGTAAGCAAAATCTTTTAAGGTTTTTTTTGCCCATTCCGCCTAAGGATGAAAACAAAAGAGTGTAGGACTTGATTTGCGGAATTTTCCCCCCAAACAATGTCAAGATCAATGCTGATTTTTTCACAATCTATTTTCCTGAATGCATAAAATCTAATAGTTTCGATGAGGTTAAAAACAATATAAGTGTCACTTAACTGGCTAAGTTTATTTAGCCAGTGGGGCGGGTGAGGGCAAAGAATTAAAAAAAAGGAAAAAAAGAGCATATTCTTATTAAATGTATACATATATATTATCCCCCCCCCCCCCCTCTCCAAAAGAAGAGGAAAAATTTTGTCCAGAAATTTGCTCTGTTAGTCCAATAAGTGATGAGATTAATAAAAAAAATATATATCTTTATAATTATAATTACATTATAATATATTCTTTTTGCTCTGCAATGACATTTTCAATGACGCGTGCCTTTTTCCTGGAATTATCACGATCGACTTATCCTGATTCCACTTCCGGTTTAGAATTGTCAACAACAGAACTGTGAGAACAGACCCACGTAGGTCTTGGACAGATTTAGGACTTACTTTGTTATTCATGCTCACGTGTGGTGAAAAAATCCATTCATAAGAGTATTTTTTGTAAGGGAATAGAATTAGAAACACCATTTCTTTATCCAGTCTGAATAATATTGTGTCAACCTTGCGTTTATCTGCCCCTGAGTGAGGTGTCTTATTATCGCTAATGTGTATTCGTTGTTTATATTCATGAACAGAGATGTTGAGAGACATTTGAGAAAAATGTCCAGAATCGGTATTTATTGACTGAGAAGGAAACAGAAACATGGCAGTGCAGCGTGAGGAAGAGAGGTGAGGGACAAAATTATAGCCAACCAGACACCGCGTGGAAGATCCTATTTATTAAATTTTTATATAATAGAATATGTATTTAGAGACCTGCAAGAATTGATAGACCCTTCAATTAAATGACAATTAAACAAAAATATTAAAAAGTTTCAATTTGTACAAATTTCTATAAACATTGTTAAGAGTGGTTACTTATTTTCATCATAACCATGCAGGGCATATTGTGAAATTATTTTACAACCAATATGTTTCTGGGAGGAATTCAAGGTAAAGACAAGTTTCAACCTTCAATAGAAACGACAATTTTACCCTTACTTTGGACTTTCAGTAGGGCGTGACTTTCTCGGCGCATACTAGTAGATTCTCATTGATTACGAAATAATAACATCAGGAACTTAAAATTGTTGTTGATAACGATGAGACGACTTATGCCCCACCTCTATGCCGTGAGAGAACTTTTAATTGGCTATTTACTACACCAGTTGACATTCGGCCGCATTTCTATCATATGTATATCATGGTATATTTCAAAAGTGAAGGGAAGCTGTGTAAATTGCAGAAGCTAATTAGGTAACGTCGAGAATGCCACGCCTTACTGAAAGTCCAAAGTAAGGGTAAAATTGTCCTATTTCAAATGTTACTCTTAATGAAAAAAATTCAGAAATTTCTACGTCATATTAGGAAAACATGCTGGGTGTGTTTTGCGACTGAGGATGATGACAGTAGCGCCCCCTGGGTCAGACCATGTCGGTGTCGGGGAACCACCAAATGGGTCCACCAGCTTTGCCTTCAGCGGTGGATTGATGAGAAACAAAAGGGAAAAAGCACCACAAAAGTAGCATGTCCACAATGCAACACAGAATACATCATTGTCTTTCCTAAACTTGGTGAGAGTAATAACATGATTACTGCATCATTAGAAAATTTAAGCATTCTCAGGAATGTCATATCTATTTTCTATCATTCTTGCTCTATGTTTTAAAAGATATTAAATGTGTTTGTCAAATGTCGCTGCTTGATATCGCCGCTTATTGCAGTTGACATAGAAAATGTGTTAGCTGAGGTGCTGATGAATACAACACAAGTCGATTCTTGTGAATTTCTTAGGATGGATAAAAAAGGATCCTGGTAAACATTCACTGAATTACACTAGTTAAACTTCAGGGCAGCTACTCTTTAGACCCAAGAACCAAACTTATTGTCTGAGGCTGTTAATGATTTGTTTTAACTTTTTTTCAAATTTTTTACATACTTTCATCTTGTGTTGGCTTCCCTATAATGTAAATTTTCTTTGCCAGCACTGATGTTAAACTCATACAATTTTGTCATTGTCAAACACCAATGATTGCATGTTGCCCTTAGGCCTCTTGAATGCAAATGAGATTTAGCTGATTTTGCCCATCTCGTATGTGACGTAAGAGGTCCAATATCTCATCAACAGATCCATATCTTGCCATGCAGTCAAACATCATTTTTATTTAAATGATGGTTCAGTAAAGCATTGAAAATGTAATAAACTTTATTAGCAAAGATTTATATAGGAGCAAATTTTTTAAAGGTATATTAATTTGTTTTGTTGCAGATATCGTTATTGCATGATTAAGATCTTCCTCGACTTTGCTGCAAAAGAGTGGCAGAAAAAAATAAAATAACCGCTAGTTAATTGTAATACTAATCACTGAGGTGTAATTATGTTGAAATTGGTTATGATCGATTTATATATGTAATGAAAATGAACTGTAAATTTCAGGTCCAGTGGTGTATGTGATGGACATAGTTGATCGGATTATTTATAAGGTCTGCCCCTTTGTGGCGGGGGGCATCGTGGTGGGATCAGTCTATTGGACTGCAGTGACATATGGTGCTATAACGGTGATGCAGGTAATGCCTTGTTTTTGTCATTTTTATACACGCCAGTCATTCTTTCATGTGAGTTATTTTTAGTAACCATGGCAACACCATTCATTGAAATAAAAAACCAATACATCTCCACTTAAAAGTATACTGCCTCTTTGATCTTGAGGTCACAAGGTTAAAGGTGAAGGGTGAATCTTCTGTAGATAAAGGAACTTGAGGAAGATATTGTCTGCAGACCTAGTACATATGTACATTAGTTTTTCAGAAGTAAATGACTCCTATTGATTTTGAGGTCAAAGGTTAGAGGTTACATGTAATGCTTTAATGAATGATATTACATTATCTTCTCAGTATCTTGAGGGTTTTTTGCTAGACAGACATCAAACTTGCACATATTTTTCTAAAGTATCTCTTGTTTGTTTTTTTTAGTTTGTTCTAGTTTAAAAAATATTAAAACTATAGATGGAAAATAAAAAAAAATAATGCTCTTTTTAAAAATATTAAAAGTGGATTTAAACTTACAAAAAAAATAACAATTTGAAAGGTTATGTTAGGAACATGGAGTAGACAGATTTTCCACTAGTGATGTAACACAGTACATGTAAATAACACCAGCACCTGTATGACAGATATTTACATGACACCTATTACATAACAATCTGAAATGTCAACGAACTGAAATACACATCAGTATAAACTTAAAATAGAGAGACTCTAGACTGATAATTATAATGTAACAGACTTATATAAAATTTTAGGAAATTCCTTATATTTATACAAGACTATGCCCACCACAGGCAGTTTTATTGATGTTTTGTTGTCTATGACCTTCTGCCTTCACATCTTTGAATCCAAATTTCATAGGAAAAGTAATAATGCAATTTTCATTATGTGTATTAATCCATCAAAAGTTTCTTACTCTACCTATAAACTAACTTATGTACAACATCATTCAAAGGGTATGATTTCTTGATTATATTCTGTCCTTGTGTAGAAAATGATGGTCACAGGCAAACTGTATATTATATATATATGTATTGTGTTTCCTATTCATGTCAACCCAAACAAAGCCAGGAGCTCTTGTACATGGCAGGGAGACAATTTTATTAAAACCTATAGTAATGATAATCACATAATATAATAATGTGTACAATATTTATGCCCCATGCCACGGAGGCTGAGAATGTCTGGATCAGTAATTAGTAAATCTAGAAAAATCTTTGGAATGACCATATATATACTTTTTGCTATACCCCCGGCATTGGCTTTGGCGTCGGCGTCCCAGTTAAAGTTTTATGAGCAGGTCCATTCCCAAGTAACTATATTAGCCATACCCAGACCAAACTTGCACGGCTGATGCATCTAGGGATGGACACTACCAGACTTGCTTGACTTACATTTTCCGGATGAGTTACCAGGTTTAAGTTTTATGAGCAGGTCCATTCCCAAGTAACTATAAGCCCTACCCGGACCAAACTTGCAAGGCTGATGCATCTAGGGATGGACACCACCAGACTTGCTTCGGATGCTGGATCTGACATACATTTTCCAGATTAGTGACTAGATTATTCCCAAGTAACTATAAGCCCTACCTAGACCAAACTTGCATGGATGATGCATTTAAGGATGAACAATCAAAACTTGGTTCGGATGCTGGATCTAAACGAGTGACCACGTTAACGTTTTTGGAACAGATCAATCCCCAATGAACTTAAAGACTTATTTAAACATAACTTGCTAGAATATTTTTGTCAGAATAAATACTAACCTTTAAGGCAATATGATGTGAGATTTGCATTACTTAGACTAATTACTTTCATCGAGGTGAGCTTCGTAATCTTTGATTACCTATGTTTTTTATATGAAAGGCATTGTAGAGTAGATAAACTTACATGTATTTATTTATTTTTTACATTTTTAAGCTCTTGTTAAGAACTAAGTCTGGGCCGGTTCACAATAGTCTAGCTGCTAGGTTAGATGAATGAGATTGTATGCTTGTGCCTAGGCTAGCTAGCATGTAGTTGAAAATTGTAGCAGATACCTAGATTTATGTAGCTGCTATGATCTTAAATGCAGCCTAGATAACTGCAGACGTATTATTGCATTGTGGGAGAAGAAGAATTCTAGGAATGTTTGACACAAAAATTTGCTTGATAAATGTGTACATCCTCTGGTCTATTGAAATTAAAAATTATTTATAGCTCACTGCACTTGCTTAATTTTATTGTTTTAATTTATTAAAATCAGGGAAGATTGTTGGTAACCCTTAATTACCGTATCTATATTGATCTGAAATCAGATGTGATTATGTGTACTAATGTGTCGGACACGATAAATTGATTACATGAACTTTTTGTACTATCACATGACTTCACATTTTTTTTTATCGCAGAAATGAAATCCTTTACCTAATAAATCACAATGTATGCTTAGCTGTCATCTTGAGTTTTATAGAACAGAAACAAATTTTGTTTGGTTTATAAGTTACTATAGTGCAGTTTTTATTCTGCACCTATTTTGTGTCTTTACATGTGAGCCTGCAACTCAGTAATAAAATGCACATTATACATGCAATTTTTAGACCTGTCCTAACTCTATAATTCTGTCACTAATTTTTTATTAATTTTCTTCATAATATGGTAACATAGGAAAAAAACAAGATGTGTTTGTGTAACACTAATGCCCCCATATGGCAGTTTATGGTGAGGTTGAAAAATTCTCAAATGCGTGTCGAACTCCAAAGGTCAAGGTCAAAAGAGTTCGTACCCAAAGGAAGGTCTTGTTACAAGGAATACACATGTGAACAATGAAAGCCCTAGTTCTAACTGTTCAAAAGTTATGGTCAAGATTAAAGTTTTTAAAAAGTGGGTCAATCTCTAAGGTCAAGGTAAAAAATATTTATACCCATTGAAAGGTCTTATCACAATAAATACACATGTGAAGTATTTGGGCCTTTGCTCCAACTGTTCAAAAGTTATGGCCAAGGTAAAAGTGGCATTTTTTTGTAAAAGTAGATCAAACTCCAAGGTCAAGAGGTCAAATTTGTTGGTACCCAAAGAAAGTTCTAGTCACAAGGAATACACCTGTGAAATATGATAGCCATAACTCCACCCTTTCAAAAGTTATAGGCAAGGTTAAAATTTTTGTGGACCAACAGACAGACAGATAGACAGGCATGGCAAAAACTATATACCCAAGAAACTTTTGTTTACGGGGTTTTAAAAACAATATAGAATCATAGATTTAACTTTGGACAGATTAATACAAAGGAAATTAATTTGTATACTTTATTGTATTGTATCCTGTTAATACGGTATGATAATATGACTGTGAAATCTTGCAATGAATGTGATTGATATATTGTTACACTTCTAAAACTGTGAAATCATCACTGTTTGTGGGAGACCAATGTTTCTGGATGTTTGGGGTCACCCATGAATTTACAACCACTTGAGCATTGACTTTGTCAATGTACAAATTCTTTGAATCTTTGATATATGAAAATTAGCTACCAAGTAATATTTCCATAAACAAGTAAAATTTTGGTTACCCTGGGGGTTGACCCCATAAATTAAAATGATCTCAGTTTCCTGTAAAAAGTTGTAAGATACATGTAGGATTATTTACATCATCAAATACACAAGGAGATAACTTTACTTAGCCTTACATATTTCTCTCTGCAGACTTCAACCTTTTAGTTTTTTCATCAGATTGAAGTAAAGGATTGGACATTTTTATAAAACTTTCTTAAGATCCTAATTATAGTCATTAGACTCACACAGCAATGTCTGGATGTTAAAGGGGAGATAATAATAACCAGAATGACATTTTCTGTTTTTGTGATGAGCAACATTTGTCCATTGTCTGTCACCATCCTTGTTGTAGGAGTCATGGTATTTTTTTTTTTTATTTATATACCGGTAATTTTGTAGAACCACTGGTCCATTTAGAGTTGAGTCATAACATGTGGTCCATATTTTACTTGATTAAGAATGTACAGGAAAAAAAAGTTCACCGATGAAAAACAGAAGGAACTTTATATAATCAGGTGAGCATTGTGGCCCAAAAGTTATTTTTTTGATTTTGACATTTGATTTATGAAGGTTGTATTTGATAAGGGGTGTGGTGGGGTTTGAGGTGTGTGTGTAAATGTGGTAAAGTCATGTTTTTGGTGTTTCTGATGAAGTCTATATAAGGACTGATAGTAATTTTTGGTCCCAATTTTCTAACAAGTTGTGACAACTAATTAATGGATTAGGAGGTATAGGGCAGTAATTAGTGTCAGAAATGTTAAACAGTATTGATTCTAACCAATCAAAATGCAGATACTATTGTTTGTAAAGACAGTTGCTCATCCAGAAGAGATTCCTAATATCTTTCTGATTCTTTCATTTGTTCACCAGATAAGGGATTCATAAGCTTACACTGGCAAGATGGCTGGCTAAAGGAAAAGATCCCTGATTGTATTACAAATCAGGCATATTTGTCCAGCTATTTCAGGGGATTATTAGGGCCTTTTGTGGCCTTTATCAAATCAGTATGACTGGAAATGTTTATGATCCCCAATGTTTAATCAACAAAGGCAAAGCATCAAGGCCATCAGCCATTACATGTCATCTATGTGGCTTAAGGTTCAACATGTCATTTCATGATAATGACTACAGATCATAGAATACATGTATTAATCTACTTGTAAAATTTAGATGTTATCTAAAGAATATCTGGTGTTAGATTCCCCCTCCCCATTCCCCTTTCCCCAGCATTAAATAAAGAAAGGAAAAAAAACTTATTGACTTTTTATAAGGAACTGAGTAAATGTTCTCCTTGAATGTTATGGATTAATTGTTGGACAGCGTGATGACATTTGGCCATTTATATGACCCTTGACTTTAATGCTACACATTTATCTTCTTCATTGCTCATAAAATGTTGTCTGTACATTGTATTATATTTAATTATGTTCTCTTCAAAAATATACATTCATGTTTTGCAGGTTTTGGGTCACAAGGAAGGTCTAAATGTAATGGAGGGAGTGGATCCAATCTTTTTATTGATCTGCCTTCCCATCATCCCCGTGGTGCTTATCCTGGGTAAGATGTGTCGCTGGGAGGACTATGTTCTCAGACTGTGGAGGAAGCATGTGGCCAAAATCCCTTTCCTACAGAATATCTTATCTAGTGGTAAGTCATGTGACCACCATCTGACCACCATCTTATCTAGTGGTAAGTCATGTGACCACCATCTTATCTAGTGGTAAGTCTTGTGACTACCATCTTATCTAGTGGTAAGTCATCTGACCACCATCTTATCTAGTGGTAAGTCATCTGACCACCATCTTATCTAGTCCTAAGTAATGTGTCCATCACCTTATCTAGTGATAAGTAATATGTCCACCATCTTATCTAGTGGTAGGACATGTGACCACCATCTGACTACCATCTTATGTAAGGATAAGTAATATGTCAATCACCTTATCTAGTGTTAAGTCATGTGTAATGTAATATGTCCTGTAGGACAGTTACCTGTAGTGTTGGACACATGTAGGGTTGTTACATTTAGATGTGTTTACATGTTGGACTGATACCTGTATATGTTGCTACTTGTAGACTAGTGTTAAATAGATAACCATGGTCATTCTCATTTGTATTTTTCATTAGTTGTACCTGTCAGGTATAGAGATGTACATGTACTTGCATGTAGGTGTATATTTACCACTTAGTGTCTGTTTCAGTAACTTACTGATAGTATTCCCAGTACTACCACTGCAGTCCCATAAAACACTGCAGCTATAGTCCTAACCACAAATGGCACTTTGACACCTAATTATTTTGTTTTCTTCACTAGGGAAATTAATAAAGTCTGAATAGGCCCTTAGTTGACTAGTTATTACACGTAGGCAAATCGCTATAAATTGATTTTTGGAATACCCACTCCTTAGAATAAGAGTTTGAGTTCCAGATTCCAGTGGGTGTTTGTATTGTCTGTGAACATTTCTGGGAGTGTATTGTAACATGCTCTTCTATCTTGGCTCCCTTTATACTATGTCTGTAATGAGTGTTTTACGTACATTTAACTGACCATCCCCTAAATCATATCTACTGGCACCTTCCTCCTCAGAATTTCAGTTTGTATTAAAGACCTATTTTTATATGGCTGGGGCAGAGTCATGTCTGTCCTCCACCCTTTTTGGTCTTCTGTCTTTTCATCTCTCCACCCATCACACTTCAGTTTCATATACGTGTACTTCATATACTTATACATATTGGTAAGAGCTATTCAACAAAGGGTATGACCTTGACCTCTATGACTTTGACCTTTATTATCTCAAATTTGTGTTTCAAAGAAACTATTCAAAATTTATCATCAAACTCCCCTGTGATACATGTTGTTAAGAGCTATTACAGCATCAATTTGTTTAACCTGATACATATTGTTGAGAATTTAACTTTTTTTTTTTACCTTGACCTTCACTATGACTTTTGACTTCACTAATTACTGTAAACTAACTATTATTCATAGCAACATTTATTTGTGATGCATCAGTTTGAATTCTATCTGTGACAAAAAGTATTTAAAATTGGGGAGATAGTGCATAGCAATCTACTTAAATAAATAGTTCAGTAGATATATATACTTGTTATTGTTAAAATGATTTTTGTTGCATTTCAAGGATGGTCCTCATTCATTCCATTCTGTGTTCTGTTCTCAGGAGGAATTTCATGCTATTGATACATTTTTCTATACCACCAGTAAACATTAAACATGGAGTCATATCATTGAATAATACGGTCTCTACATTAGAATTCGGAAAGGAGAGTCTTTTTGTATCTGATATTATAGTTAATATGAATAAATCAATTTGTGTGTTCAGTGCGGTATAAAAATGAGGGTACATTGAATGAAGCCTCTCTGCGAGGTTTCATTCACAGAATGTTGTCTGTTATGATCCTGGGCTTCAGACATCAATATTCTTCTTCTCAAGTTCATTGATCTGCTGTGACCTTCAGAATGTGACAGGAACATTTTCATCATCATTACCCTGGCCATAGCCAGCTCTCCTAGTGTCCGGGGTGATTAAATGAAGTCTGTGAAACTTTTTATCATCATCGGACAGAAAAAATAGGAAAAGAGCATCTAGAGGACTCAGAATGATATACATGCAGTTCATACAATATTCATTTTTAATCCAAGAACAAGCAATTAATAGATTGATCAAGTAATCAAGAGCAGAGTTACAACTTGGATTACAAAGTTAAATGTTATATGCAAGTATTGTTAGGAATTACATAGGTTAGTCTCCTAATCTGAAAGAAAACGAGAGGTACTGTGGGCAGTGAACTCAATAAATGATACCCCGCCTCCCATATGAATCAAAATATGTGTCAGATCAAAATCTAAAACAGGAGGTGCAGAAAACATCAAATAAAAAAATCAGAGAGAGCTACATTATTGCAGCTAACAATGGCAATATGTAATAAAGATTCTTAGATTCTTAGAAAGTCTCATCAATTTTCATTCAGTTGTATAAGAGGAGTTGCAGATAAGAGATGGATACCCCAAAGCGCAACAGACGGACGTACATACAGACAGCCAGATGGATGGATGGACATCCCAATTACTGTATACCCTCCCGCTTTTCAAGTGGGGGTATAAAGAATCTAAATAAACATGCTTAAAAGGAAGTCATTGGGATATCAATTTTTTTCATATCCATATAAGAAAAATTCTAAGAGATTCATCAAAGGTTCTATGAAAGCAATTTTAACTGTATTGAAAACAAAAGTTGCTGCTAACTTCTTTTTAACATTATAAAGAATATATATTAGAACAACTCACAAAACTCACCAAATTAATACCTATTAAGGGAAAAAAAAGATTGGACAATGCAAATAGCAGTTTCATTGTTTGTAAGAAACCAAATCATGGTAATGTCAGAGCTAAAGATACGTAGACTCCAAGAGGGTATAGTATTCAGTGGCATGTGACAGGGGAAGGCCAGGAGATTGTTCACAGATCAGAGATAGATTAGAGGTGGAGCAGAATTATCATCCCCCAGAGGGCAGTACAAGCAGGCCATTTACTTATCTATCAATAAACTAGGGCTATTAAATTCCTTATAGAGGAAAGTTAAGATATTACGACTCTTAGTCTCCAAGCAGGGAACGTTTCTCAGTGATACATCAGGCAAGTCATATGAATTAGTACAGTCTGCTTAATTTACTGCCCGGAAGTCACTCAAAGGTCAAGGTCACAAATTCATGTACAGCCTGGTATATCCTAGAATTAGATATCCTTATCTTAGTAAAAAAAAACCATTGATGAAGTATATATCAGATTGCTACTTTGCGCTTCTCTGCAATAAACTATATGTTAGTTGGCAGGTGCCATAGTGATTTGCACTCAATTTTATGGGTATCAATTATTTTAAGGTGTGAAGTAAACTGACTACACATGCAGTTAGTGACAAGTTTGAATATAGAGTAATATGGAATTACAGAGCGGGACTGTGTATATGTATATTGTTTTAATTATAATAACTGCCATATACAAGTGTATTTTATCCAATTGATCTCAATTTTCCAATAAAGAATTATAATAAAAGTTTGATTTTTAGCTCTACTGGTCAGAGACCAGAAGAGCTTATGCGATAGAAAAGCGTGCGGCTTCCGTCCGTCTGTCTGTCTAGCTGTCTGTCTGTCCGTCTGTCTGTAAACAATTTTTAAAAAATGCTACTCCTCCTACAGTTTTGGTCTGATTTCAATATAACTTGGCACACAAGTAGACTACACTTAAAGATACATAATTCTGTGTATCGGTTTTGGATTTCGATGAACAGTGCTGCCGTGCTTAATAAAAATAGAATTTTCTGTGAAATCCTTTAAAATGCTACTCCTCCTACAGATTTGGTCTGATTTCAATATAATTTGGCACACAAGTAGACTACACTAAGATACATAATTCTGTACATTGGTTTTTGATTTCGATGAACGGTGCTGCCGTGGTTACTAAAAATAGAAAGAATGGGTGGACTTAACGCCCTTTTTTGAATCTTTTTGCGACTCCTCTACCAAGCTGAAAATGAAGTGAATCCCAAATATATTACGAGCAATGGAAAGAGCTACATATACTTGGTTAAATTAGGTGGAAAATTATTGCAGAAACAATGCCCTGTTGTCATGTATCAACATTGAAGCAACGATACACGAGTGTCGTCTTCCGGAATTCGACATGTACCCGGAGTGGTTTTTATGTCACACAATCAATATTTATAGGAGGAGGGGCTATCGATCGGCGTCATTGTTGACATCTCTCTCTCTATCCTTCTCTCTCTCCAAACATTCGAATACGTCTTTAGTACATTACAGCGATGTCAATACGAAATTATTTAAATAATTTTTAAAATGTGATGACACGCAAAATTAAAACAATATTTAATTTGCTAAATTCTTAAAACGGCAACAAAACACGCTCAAAGACACGATTTAGATCGAGGTCAGGTTGAAGAATACAATGTAACTGTTTTCACAAGTACACTCGCAGGTGGACATCACGTGATGAATTGTAATATTTAACAGGTCAATCACAGTCATAACAATGGAAGCGAGAAGTTTATTTTGAACATGTTTTTTGTAAAATTAAGTGTGAGCGCACGTTTGTCGGCACTTCTCCTTTACCGGTAAATATAACATTACTTTGTTCAATATACAACTACAGTTTTCTTAAGAACAGCCGACAAACATGCGCTGACTATGCATTCAGACGATGAAAAACGCGTGACCCTGATTATCTATTGATATTCAAGAAATCTTCAGGCACCATGCCTTCGATATTCATTTAGTTTACTTCGAAAAGATGGTTTTAAATTCACGTCCGTACCATGAATACACAGTTAAGATATCGGGGGTTTATATGATGGAAAAAATAAAGATTTTATGAAACTTAAATTTACGGCATTTTTTCTGGCTAGTTAAGTCCACCCATTCTTTCTCTGAAATTCTTTCAAAATGCTACTCCTCCTCGATTTGGTCTGATTTCAATATAACTTGGCACACAAGTAGACTACACTTAAAGATACATAATTCTGTGTATCGGTTTTGGATTTCGATGAACGGTGTTGCCGTGGTTACTAGAAATAGAAATTTCTATGAATTTTTTTAAAAATGCTACTCCTCCTACAGTTTTGGTCTGATTTCAATATTACTTGGCACACAAGTAGACTAAACTTAGATACATAAATTAGTGCATCAGATTTCGATTTTGATGAACGGTATTGCCATGGTTAATAAAAATAGAATTTTCTGTGAAATTCCTTAAAAAAGCTACTCCTTCTTCAGTTTTGGTCTGATGGGAATGGCTTCTTTTCTCATCCTTTGTTATAATTACAAACCAGTAGAGCTACAGTCTCGACAGAGACTTCTTGTTTGATCAATGCTCTGTGATAGCATGTCAAAGGGAGGTAATCCTAGCTCAGCAGCTGGGCTTGTCTGGAAATCAGTGTTCTAAGTGGAGTTTGATCAGCTGCAACAAAGAAAAATTAGAAAGTACAGAACCAGTAAACAATAGGAATCATGCTTAGATAATCAGAAATCATCTTCCTATCCGCTTTGTTTAGCTATTTTGAGAAGGAATTTTAATTTTGTAAAGAGGTTTTCCTCTACACAGCATGGCATAGATGCTGTTGGTGCATACAGCTGAATTAAGGGTGTTAGACATTGTTTGATTCCGGTTCAAGGGGGACTGAGAGGAACACAATACTAAGGTGCTTAAGTGCACCACTGAAGGTCTTAATCTGTTGATTTATTGTTAATTATTAGCCTGACTGACTAAGACAAATATCAGGAGATTCTGAACTGATCAGCTCATTTGCTAGCAGTGAGGTGCAGTTATTTCTTCTGTAATGGATAACTTCAGCATCACTTCTATATACCCAACTGTTAACACCCAATTTTACTGTTGTTTTCAGACAATCATTTCCAAAGTCAGCACATCCTGTTTATGAATTCCATATCACCACTCTCAGAAACTGTTTGATAGTGTAATACTAACAGTACATAATTAATATTTTCCCCCTTACATTTGCCATAAGAATTATGGAAATTATCCAGAATTTAACTAATGATATTTAGCTTATAATATATGCGGTTATATGATAAATTTATCTGTCGAAAACCACAAGTAGTATATAACAATAACTTGGTCTAAAGAGCTTATACTGTACGTCAAACTTGGATCAAGTCACCATCATATAAAATGTAATTTATGTAGATATTCATATACTAGCCTTCTTTTAAATTATAAACTTTACAAAGAAATATCTTCTTTTTTTTTTTTTAGTACAATAAGAGTCATCTTGTGAAAAACGGAGAAAAACTAAAAGAACAAAAAAATAACAGGGGTTTTAAAAAGTCTGCATTTCCCACATGTGTGAGAATGAATTATTTCTGATATAGCCTGATCCAGTCCCCTACATATTAGCAAGCTACTGAAATATTAACCATATAAAGTACAATGTGTCAGAAGTTAGGAAATTCTGAAGTATTCTGTTTTTAGTGGAAATGAAGATTTTGCTTCCATCACTTTCATGATTTAACTTTTTCATGCAAGATTTGTCATGCCCCTCTTTGAAGAAGGGAGGGAATATTACTTTGCTGCTATCTGTCGGTCTGTCTAGCTGTTGACCTGTCTGTCAGTCCACCATCAGTTTTCATTCATTTTCTTTGCAGAAGTTGCACATATTGAAATGAAATTGGTATAAAGTTTTATCATAAGAATATTTAGATCAAGTTCTGTTTTGGGTATGATCGGGCCATTTTGGACAGAGTTATATGCCCCTTGGACTTAGAAACATTCCAATTACCGGTATTTGCAGTTTCCATTCATTTTCAGAGGTTGCACGTTTGGTATACAGATTTGTCATAAAAATAGCTAGGTCATGTTTTGTTTTGGATATGATCGGACCATTTTGGACAGAGTTATGCCCCTTGGACTTGGAAAAACTCCAATTATTTGCAGTTTCCGTGCATTTACTTCAGAGGTTTCACAGACTGAAATGAGAATCAATTTACAGATTTATCAAAAATATCTAGGTGAAGTTCTGTTTTTGGTGCGATCAGGCCATTTTTGACAGAGTTATGTCCCTTGGACTTAGAAAAATTCCAATTATTTTGGGGGAGGGGGCATACGTGTTTTACAAACATCTCTAAAAAAAAGAAGACTTGTTTAATTAAGCACAAGTACTGTGATTTAGACTTATGATCAACTGATACAGATTGTCAAGTACCATACTGCTGTACCTATAATCATAGGCACTGCAGTACTATTTATAGCCATAAGTACCACGAGAAGTACAAAGTACATATAAAGTACATCTTTATTTGTAATATTATGACGGACAGACTTTGTCATACACAACTGATGATGACAAGTTAGTCTAGACTACTGAGATAACTTTGGGTCAGATTATCTAGGTCACTTTTATAAACAGCTGATGAGAGAGAGAGCTGGTGGACTTTCATACCAATGTGTGTATCACCCCAATACCTCATTAAGGGAAAGTTTTACATTTTAAACCATTTTATTTGCAAATACAATGTATAACCATAACTTGCATTGAGATCTAAGACAGGTTTAAGATGAGATTAATTAATGTGGGTCATGGACATTTATTTTAGGAAAGTAATTGCACTTATGTTCTTCTAAAGACATGGATTTAGTTTAAAATAACAATGTAAAGATCTTAGCTCTATTTTCATGATTTTCAACACTCCTAATTTCAGTAGGGTAAGAATAGACAAAAAATAAATACTTATGTTATTTTTAGCGTGTATTAATTAATGGTTCTTATTTTTAGGAAGTTTTATTTAATGATGTTATTTTTGGTAGATTTTTTATTATTGGATGTTATTTTTGGTAGATTTTAATTACTGAATGTTATTTTTGGTAGATTTTAATTCTTGGATATTATTTTTAGTCGGTGCCAGAAATCTGCGTGTTCCTGCGGAGACTGTACCACTCTCGGATCCGATCTCTGCCACAAGGATGTTGTGTGGCGCCCTCATCATGCCAACCATTGCCACCATTATGGGGAAAATCATGCTTGGATCTGTTCACTCCAACTTCCAGCGCACGCTACTGGTAGATAGAAACATTCAATCCAAAAAATAGATATCAGTAAAAAATTAGAAACACAGTCCAAAATTCTACATTCTAAAGTTTAAAAAAAAATGGACATTTCATTTTCTTTCAAAAACGTTCTTTCTGAAGTACAGTGCTGTATCAGAGTTAAAACAAATGTCATTTAATAACATAGGCAGAATATGTTCTTCACATTTATAAATCAATTTGTTTTTTAGTAGAACAAGAAATTTCACTATCCATTAATGAAAAAAAAAAGTACATTAACAATTTTTCTTTTCCAGGGTGGTGTGGCTTTTACAATACTTAAAGGAGCACTGAAGATTTACTATAAACAACAGCAGTATCTACGCCAGGCGAATCGCGTGATCAAAGACTACCCTACCGAGGAAAACACGGCATCGTCAGTGTGACTGTAGACAGTACATGTAATACATGTGGACTTATCTGGACCTTATATTGCCAAAAAAAATAAAACAACAAATCAAACAAGATAACAAACATGTAACTAGTGTTTGGAAGTTTATCCAAACAGAAAAAACAGTTTCATTGTAAATTATACAGTATACACTGCTAATTAACGAAATAACAAGGTCACATGATCATCTCCTACAGTAGAGAATGAGGAAAAGGGAGATAACTCTTTCTTGATGGTGTCTGTAAATCTGCAGCCGGTTGATGAAGTAACTGTAGAAAGTGACAAGTATTGGTGATATTGTGATATTAGGATACTATTGTCCTGTATTTTCCCAGTATTTTTATTTAACTGTGTTAATTCATATGTATTCACTTTTCAGACACGTCATACTATTGTATTTTCTCAGTATTTTTAGGATAAACTTTGCTAAGTCTTACGAATTAAGCTTCTTTTGAAAATTTCTTGTTTAATGCCAGCAATTTGGCAATTCAGATGTAGATTTATAGATTTGTTGAAATTTTTCTAAATGATGAAGGTCAAATGTATAAAACATACAGTGATATGCTGCCTGTGTTGGTGAACAACTCTGAATATTGTAAATTAAACTAGCATCACATTTGATCATGATTGGCTACCACTTCTTAATTTTTGAGTGGGACATAAATCTAGCAACAAAAATTTCCTTAGGTTTATAATTTTGATTTTAGAAATTCAAATTAATACAATAGACTATGTTATTCTTGCTCCTCTATAATGCTGTGTTTAGTTAGGACTTCCACAAATGTTAACAGTCCAGAAAAATGGCAAGGTTTGCTTGCTAGGTTTGTTACAACTAATCATTGAATCATATAATTTACAATTATTGTTGTTTTTGAAGACGGTATGATGGTTTAGGCTTTCTCTTAGAATTTTTTTTCTATTTTAAAATATGTTATTTAATTTGTATAATCTACCGTAAAAAGAAGCATGTAGGGATGGCACTTAAGAGAAAAAGGGGATGGGAACTTTATAGAATGTAAGTTAACTACAGTCGACTATAGATGTGTTAGATTTTAATAACACAAAGTTTCAAGTGTGACCGAAAGAAGAGTAAAAAAAGGGGGAGGGGAACCTTATTGCAGATAAACCTCCTTCTTAAGCCCCACTTTGAACATTATTACTCAGGTTAGCTCATTTAGTTCATGTGTATTTTGTTCATTATGATAAAATTAAATGTAATTTTTAATTTGCCTTTTGTTCATATATAGTTTGATGAGTACTTACATAAAGATACTTAGTTGCTACTATTTTTAGTGATTGTGCTGTTACAAATGAAAGTTTTATCATTTTAAGGATAGAAATTTCTGTCAAAATTTTAGAATGGAAACATTGCTCATGAAGCACTAGTTTTGTGACATTTTGTCATGCTTTTGCTTGTAATCAAAAGAAGTGTGTAAATTAATGAAAATTTTAATCATTGTAAATTGTAAGAGAGCCAACTGGTGTTTTTGTGTTTTAAAAACAAGTACAAAAACTTGACTTTTACACCAGGTATAGCCTACACTGACATCATATGCATGTTCAGTGTCAGGATTTACAGTCTGGGTATATTGAGGGACCATCTCAGAATACAGTTACATTAGATGAAATAGTACTGGACACCTTGGTTGGTCCTCTTAAGGTTTGTGTCATAATGTCAAACAGAAGAGTGAGTATATTTATTACATATCTGAATCTATAGCAAGATTGATATACCACATCAAGCAATAACTTATTCAATGGTTATGATAGATTTTTACAAAAGTTGGATACTTTGGTGACATTGCTTTGGTGAGCTGGCAGCAAATAGAGTTCCTCTCTAACTATACAATGCTGCATCAATGTTTATATGAAATCTGGTTATTTTCAATAAACAGTTGAATTATAATGAGATCTTTTTCTGAATTGTGGTATGATATTTTTAATTCAAAAGAGCAGTTGATCTATACATGTATGTACATGCCTAGGTATTTTGAGTAGAACCCTACCATGACACAAGAATATGTCTGCATTTCAAGGAAAAAGTTACAAGGCAGGGGCAGTTCTTAAGTACTGTTGTACTGTGAAATCACAAATTTTCTTGGGGGGGGGGTGTTTAATTTTCATTGTTTTTCGAGGTATGGAGAGACCTATGAATTTATTTCCACCATGAAAGTAATATATTATATGCATTACTACTTAACCTTCACCAACAATAAAATCAAATTCCCACAAACACATATTTTTTTACCATTAACCCTTGAAAATTTGACCCTTGGAAAAATATGTGATTTTACAGTACATGCTACAAGTTCCACAGTAAGTCAGTAACCCATCTTTCACAGATTATGTTTCTGTGGATGCAATCTGGAAGACTTGCTTTCTAGTAGAAGATAAAGACAGCATGGCCTGCAAGTGACTTAAGGGAGATTTGGTCAGTGGAAAACAAAACTGATACAGGCATAGATCTGGCTGGTTGGACAGGGTCATAAGCAGAATGTTGGACACTAAAATCATCAAACATTGACTCCTGATCATTGCAAGAAATTCTTGTACCCAAACCAAAAAAGTTCACTTTAACCTCAGTTTTTGCTATTAATAGTAAGAGCTTGTACTGATAAGATCTTTCAGTATTGGATTAAGAATCACCTGATCTTACCATAATTCCTCGATGTCTTCAGACATAGTGTATCTGAAGTAATTGATAATGAATAGCTTTTCTTATGGGAGTATCATATGCCACCTAAGGTGTACTGTATACATGTATAAACAAGAGGTCCATGGATCACAATGCTCATCCAAGTAACTTTGACCCAACTGTTCTCCATCAGATTTTCTCAAATATACATGTACATTTGTATTCCTATGTAATATTTTGATTGCTTTTTGCAGATCCCTTTATACACATGCAGGGCAGTGGATGCTCTCACATCAATATAAGGGAAAATCTTTTAAACTCATCTTTTCAGGAAACAGCAAAGCCAATGTAGAATTCCAGTGCTTAATATGAAAAAAAAAATCACATCTCATTTTCAGCAGGGAGAGATCATTCATTGGTAGGCAAATAAGACTGGAACATAGCTGGAAAAATGTGAAGAAAAAGACACAAATCAGCTATTTTTCTGTTTATTTCCACCATTCCATAGACTACACATGTACTCGGACGTGATCAAATACAACATCCAGATAAGCAAAGAAAAAACGTACAGCCCCCCTCTCTCTCTCTCATTCAGTCATATGTCGGTGAAAACTTGCAGATCATTTCTCATGTAATGCCAGGAGACATTCTCATCATTCACAATCTAAATAAGACTGGAACATAGCTGGAAAAATGTGAAGAAAAAGACACAAATCAGCTGTTTTTCTGTTTATTTTCACCATTCCATAGACTACACATGTACTCGGACGTGATCAACTACAACATCCAGATAAGCAAAGAAAAAACGTACAGCCCCCCTCTCTCTCTCTCATTCAGTCATATGTCGGTGAAAACTTGCAGATCATTTCTCATGTAATGCCAGGAGACATTCTCATCATTCACAATCAATAAATAATTTACATGGAATTTCTTTGTTAACATAAAATGAACAGGATATAGTTTTTAAATCAAACTTTGAATTAGTTTTCGATTAAACTGCCATAGCAATATCTGTTAAAAGTAAAGACAGAATGAAGATGATTATTAATGTCTAAAAGTTTCCCAAATGACAATTTTAAAATGTAAATATGCAGAACTTTTGCATTAAGAAAAAAATGTGCTGAAGCATAAAAATGGGCCCTAATACAACAGGAAAGTTAAGTTAACGCATACACGACATAAACATCAATAATGTGTCATCAAAATTTGAAACTCATTGTAAGGAAATATATAGGTACATAAACAATGTACCAAATCAAAATGATATATTTCTAAGGACAATTTAAAACAGTTTCTAATAAAGAAAATAACTTTTGAAAATTCAATATATAAATACTTCTAATTTAAAATTATAACAAAAACTTGACACTTTTTGTATGTGGCTTTACAGTTTACATTTCCTTACCAGTATATTTCAATATACTAGTATGTTTGATAAATGTTGATTCCAATTTAATAATGCATCTTTTTGACTTTGTAAAAACATCAAAAATAGATAGATAATTCATGAGTGGAATGCATATAAAATTCATGGAAAAAATCACATCATTTATCACAATAAAGATATGTAAACATCATATTGGAGTTTTATGAAGAGACTTACTTTTACATTTGACAGCTGACTTTTACATTTTAGTGATTGGAGTTTGTCTATGGTAAAATTGTAAAAGTCAGTCGTCAATTGTAAAAGTAAGTCTCTTCATAAAACTCCAACACTCACCATTTCAACTCTCTCTCTCTCTCTCCCTTCTCTCTCATTCACAAACATTAGATATCAATAATCAATAAAATCAATAAATTATCAGTATTTACAGTGTTTGATTATATATAGAATTTTGTACATGACTTTGGTAGGTCTGGCCACCTGACAAACACAGGATTGTAATGCTTTGCTGACTGCTATCAAATCAATGATTCTAATGGAAAAATTCAGGACAAGATTGAATAAGCTGGGCTTGTAAAAATCAAGCATCACTCAACAGATAGTAAATACATAGAGCGGGCTCAAACATAACAGATCATTACTACATGATATAACTTAGAGCTTAATTTTAGGAATTCAGTTTCCTTTTTGTAAATCATATTTGTTTTTCATAAGTACCATACAAATAATTGTGAAAATGGTGACAAAGCCATCAAGGAGTCAAAAAACATGTCTCTATGTACAACAGACAGCAAAAGTTAACTGTTATTTACATATTATACAACAATCATACTCTGAAATGTTGTAAGGAAGTATTTACAAATAAAAAACAAAATAAAATGAGAAAAATATCACAGAAAAATAGGATTACGGAGATGACATGGGGACGATGATAATGGTAAAATGTGGTAAGGGTGGTCGTATCAAATGCCATTTAAACATAACAAGAATCACTCGAGTTCTAAACCTTACAATCCATGTTTAGACTGACTAAAATTACAAGGAACTGATAGCACTTATGGTAACCTAGAGTGTTAAAGTTTGTCAATTCTAAAACATACATCTAAAACGTGTCTGAAAAAAATGAGCATTGTGAAAAATCAAGATCAAACGACTAGTGAGAATTTGACTCATCTCTAGAAAACAACCATGTTCATTCAGATACACATATAATGTTTCTGACACAAGTCAGACTCCATTTAATGAAAAACTAAAGGAAATAAAGACTGTCCTAGACTGGAATATGTCTTTGTAATAAATTTTAAAATCTTTAAATATATTACACAATATACACTGTCTGTAAGTAATTATTTGTAAGTAAAACTGCATTGTTAAAACAGATGCAACAAGTATGTTTTTTGTTGTAATTTCACATTAGCACCTTGATTTTTTGTAAGATTCATGAATTAAGGTTGAATAATAACCTCTCTCTTTCAGTCACACACAATAATCACTCCCTGTGAACACGAGGGTGGATCCCTGGGGAGTGTTCTGGATACTAAACACACATATCCTGGTTCCCAGGAAACAACACTTTTTTATGTTTACTTTTGTCCCCCTTTCCTCCGTGTTCTAAGCTTTGCTTTCGATGATGGCCTGAAAAAAAATAATTCAAATACATAAGTCAGTGAGATTATTGGAACTCTAACAAGGAAAATCAGTGATTCATAGCTTCCTTTTTCTACAGGTTATTCAATGTATGTCAGCAAAATATAATATACATGTATTCGTATTAAAGGGTTTATCATTACTGGTACATAGAATATGAACAATTCTACCGTGCCTTATGTTTATAACAAATCAATCTGTCATTTAGTAGTCTGTGTAATTAATGGTAAAATCAGGTAAAAATAAATCTCTCAGGAGTTAGATAAACTGTGGCCAGAAAAATTGTTAATGGCATCTCTGAGGTCCATTTAGGAACCTACTGATAGATTAATCAAATGTTACTATAGCACTAGCTATAGCTACCTCTGAAGCTCCTATAAGAGTCTGAACTTTCCAACTGAGCCCTGATCAATAACTACTGCAAACCATACGGCCATTTTGGGGTCCAATCTTGTCACCCATGATCAGATCACTAGCTATGGCTACTCCCGTGGTCCCATTAAGAGTCTGCTCAGTCTAGACTACTGTGACAAAAGTACAGGGTGTGGCTACCATGAGGCCTCAGTAGGGGTCTAGGCTTTAAAACTGTGACAAATGCTACCATGAAGCCCCATTAGGGGTTTAGACTTCCCAACTGTGACCAGATCACTAGCTATAGCTACCCCTGAGGCCCCATTAGGGGTATAAACTTACCAACTGTGACCAGGGCACTAGCTATGGCTACCCCTGAGGCCCCGTTAGGGATATAAACTTACCAACTGTGACAAGGGCACTAGCTATGGCTACCCCTGAAGCCCCATTAGGGATATAAACTTACCAACTGTGACCAGGGCACTAGCTATGGCTACCCCTGAGGCCCCGTTAGGGGTCCATTCATCATCTCCTGTTGGTAGTTGGACTATTAATGATATAACGGCAGCCTTCTGGTGATTTAATGGCTCATATGCTATCTGACTGGGTTTTGTATTTGTCTGAAAAGGACAACCAAAACAGGAAACCTTTTAATAATTATGTATTAATAAAATACTAAAAACTTATTTTTAGTTTGTAAATTATTTCAGAAATTCTATCCTTTACAATAGCTAATCATTTAATCGTTGAGTGAGATTTCTAACCTTTTTGCGTTTTCTGAGATCTGTTTCTTTTTTCTCTGCTCCCACCGGGTCGTACTTTCTGTCTATCTCCACGGTGATTGAGGAGAACGGACGACTTGCCATTTCTTCCATCTCCACCATCATACGCTGAAAACAATATAATTTCTAATTTAGGTTTGTTACGGATTATTAGAAAATTGAATGACAGCAATGATTCAAATATAAGCTGGATAAGAATTATGAGTATAACTTCACACTAAGGAAATTACAAAATTATTTCAACCAAGGGTAATAAAGAGTAAATAAGACTTAATCATCACTCACCTGTCTGCGGCGGTAGATGTCATACTTATGTTTGATCTTGTATAAAACTGCTGCTATAATTAACAGTGAGAGGAAACAACTGAAATGGAAATATCAACTCATTACATGGACTGACTTCTATCTGTTTAAGAACCTCCTGGAATGCATTACAGTGGGAAGACATTTAATAACTATCCACCACCACCAGGCTACGATAAAATAAAAAAATTTGCAACTGTTCTTCATTTTATTAACTCATGATACACTCTGGTACTGTCAAATTAATGAAAGTGCACTTACCTGAAAAATGTCACAAAGAAGTGAACTAAATCTATCTTAGGAAACTGAGAGAAAGAGATCTGAAAGGAAAACAAATCTCTGTTCAGCTGTGCTTGTAGAAAATTGGCATAATTTAAAATTACATAGATAGATATCATGGAAAAGCCTTTAAAAAATATTCTGCATCATATAATTCAAAATTTATGTCCAACTCATATTTTTTCTTTCTTCATGTACCATATATCTGGATTTTTTTTTATCTTTTCTTATAAATATTCTTTTCTATTTCTTTATCATGTGACGCAGGTACTAAAAGAAGCTACATTGGAATTTACAAATTTGACAAACCTGTAGCCAGAATGGGGTTTTAAACCCGTAGACATAGACAAGGAATGTAGTGTTTTCCGAGGGCCCAAAGGAATATTCCCCGTGGTCAAACTTGGCCCTGAAGTAATTACACGAGTGTTGTTTGACGATCATCGTCTCCCTATCACCCTGGGACTCTACAAACAGACAAACAGGCAAAGTAAACACATAATTATTTCTTTTAAAGTAAAGTTTTAAAGTAAAGCAACTGACATTAAAACTGCAATGATAATCATTTGCTTTTGAATTAACCACTTACTTTTCTTCATTGTTATATTTAAGTAGGCTACACCAGAGCAATTCACTTTAAAATCCACATCACGTTCACTCTGCAATGTAAATAAAATGCATTATTAAATAATTTCAAAATCACAATCACGAAAAAAGTCATTTCAAATTGTGCACATTTTCTTGCAGATTGTTAAGCATTTATCTTAATTCAGCATGGTTATCCTTACGGAGGATGGGATGTTCATGAAGTTGATCTGGGTGTATGATTTGTCCTCCGATTTAGAAAGGTTAAAGGTGAACTGGTAGTCCGTCACCAAGTTATCTGGAAATTAAAATCATGTATTGTATTTGTGGAAATAAATATTTAATTTATTATCATGGACATTACAAATTATCTATTTATTAAAACATAACTGATTGACAAGGATTAGGAATATTGATCCAAATATCATAAAAACCAGATTAAACCACAAATTATGTCATTGCTGTCTCTTTTATAATACTCACAATAACAGGTTCCTGTTTTGGGATTTCCAAAATATTTATGCGGTTCATCACACCTAAAATACATCAAAATGTTGCAAGACTAAACATTATGGTCTTTAAATTTTTTTTGTTTGGCTCTTATTCAAATTCATGTCAGCATTTTCCCTTGACCCTGAATTTAGAACTTTATATTTCTGAACTATATTGTCCCCCGATACAAACTTTTCACATTTATCGCCGATGACTCCCCTGGTTCTACAGTAGCACGCCCCCGATTTCCTGTCACACGAGTCCGCCTGGCCGTTACACTGACACGCTACAAATAAACACAAACTTGAGTGGTGATGATTCAAGATTTATGTCTATATTATTCATAAATTCAATGCTTCACTTTGTGATATCCTTGTTTTGATTGTGTTTAATTTAATAATATGAAACTTTTCAGGAGGAAAATCAGAACATGCTTGTCATATTACAATGTCTTATAGTGAAACACTCACCAGAACAACTTCCTCCATTACTGGCATCACCATAGTAACCATCAACACATCTCTCACAGGACTTGCCTGAAAGGATTAAACAATTTATTGTAATTTTGTTTTCTTCTTCACTAGGAATCTTATCAAACTTTTTCTTTTATGAGATTTAGAAGATGAAAAGAGTATTTTCAAAAATAATTTACAAGATAAAGGTGTCAATATTACTGAATTTAGTAATTCTGAACCAGTCACTGTCATTACTATAGTATTCAGATAGATCCCCCTCCCTTTCTGACCCTCCGTAGTGTAAACTGACCCAGCCCCCTCCAATTCTCACTTCTCCAATGTCAGTTTAAATGAACCCTCTCCCATTCCAACCCAGCCCCCTGCCATACTTACCCTCTGTATTCAGTGTCAGTTTAACCGACCCAGCCTCCTTCCATTTATACCCCACCCCTCCCATTCTTCCCCACCTCTCTCCCATTCTTACCTTCCGTCATGTTTTGACAATAGTCACACACTCCTGTCACATTCAGACATGTGCTGTGTCCATTACACTGACAATCTAAAATGAAACAAGATTTTAAAAATTATTTCTTTGACACTTAATCTCACATAAAAATTAATTCGAGTCTACAATCAATGAAGGATTCTAATTATTCTTTGGTCTTCTTACCTGGACAGTTGATAAAGAACCACTGACTGGCTGGACATTTGCTAAGGTCAGTGAGGTGGGGATTAGTTTGATTGACAGGTCCTGAGGCTCCGCCCTCCATACATCGACCAATCCCTGTGTTGCTAGGATCATTACACCACCCACAGAGAGGGTTAGATTGACAGTCTTTACAAGAGTGAAGGTCAGAGCAGCGGGTTGCTGTAAAGAGAAATTAAATTCTAATAAGATGTATTTTTTTGAAGTGGATTAATTATACATGTACTTGCATTCAACATATTTCTAGCACATGTACTCTCATTGCTTAGAAAACCTGTTTCTTCAAAATATCATAAAAATGCATTACTGTAAACTAGCCACTATTCGCGTCATCTTTTATTTGTGATTTCTCAGTTTAAAATCAATCCGCATTGATTAATTTTCACAACTGACGAAACATTCTCTATAAATATGAAGCAAAATAGATGGTTTGTGGTGAAAATTTGCAAATATAAGTAGGTCGCAAAATTTGAGAATATTACTCGCACGCAAATAAAAGTTTGTTTTACAGTAACTAACTTTTAATTTCTAGGTTTGACATCACCAAACTTACCTGGACATTTAGATTTGTCTGTGGTCCACTCCAAACACTGGCCATATATAAATGTGGCCACATAGGCATTGGTTTCCACACATTTCTGCTGATTGCTGCACCACATACATTTCTGGGATGTGCATGACTCACAAGTGGTGTTCATATAGCAAGGCGTAGGACATGGTGTCTTTTCAGGGTTATCAATGTCATTGAATGTATCTAAGTCAACAGAAAAAAAAACAAGGTAAATAAAATTTATGAATGTTCAAGTGCTGCAATATTAAGTGAGGAATGGGATAATAAATGATTCCTGGAAACCTACTCACAGAAAACTTATCTCTCAACTTAGAGAATTATCTCCCTTTAAACTGAAACCTCTAGCCATTCTTACAATGAGTTCCAATCGTATGTGATCTTTTCTGACATTCTTTGACAGTCTGATTCCACTTGCAGGATTTGGACTGAACACAGGCCACACAGTTGTGGAAGAGAGAACAAACACTGCTGTGTTTAGAGGGACACCGGCCAATGTGGGCAGAAGTGATCTAAAAATCAGTCATTGGAACTAAGAACACCCGTGTGGGATCTCATAAAATCCCTCGGAGGAGTAACACTGCGATCTCAAACTTTATGCTGGAGAAATCCCAATTTTTCTAATTCATAATTTCTACTTTTTCTAACTAATACCACCAAAAAATTATCCCCCAAAACCATGCAGAAAAATACAACATCAAAAGCAACAAAACCAAAGTAAAAGAAACAAAAACAGTGACAAAGACAAGAAGTTGGTGATATACATAAAGAAGAAAGCATATTTGATATTGAAGAAGTATGAAACACTCTTCTTTTATTCAGAATTGAAGAACCTTAAACTATATCAGATACACATGCTTCCTTAGTTTTCTGACACACTGTACTGAAGTAATTTTAAAGACTTTTTAAAAAAATATCCCTTTGTAAAACTTGTTGGACTACTTTTTTAGCCTTACACTGACCAGGGTTGTTAAATTTTTCTCACTGATAGTCAAATGTCTGAGAAATCTTAAGACATGGCTGCCAAACATCAGGTAGAGGCTTTCACTGCATTATCTTTAGGAATATAGAAGAACAAATTGTAGGAATTTTTGGCATAATTATATTGGTTCTAGAGGAAAACTGAAACCTATGTCCCTTAGATTCTGACCCTTCACTTTATAAATTTAAATCCTTCTTAAAGCAAGGATGGTTTGTGTCAATTTAAAAACTGTTTTTGAAAAGGAAGTTTACAGGCTGATATTTTTACAGAAAAAAACAGGTAAACTAAGACATGTGATTAAATGGGTCAACTTCTGATACTGGCCTAAGTTAATCAAGAAACATGCTTGGGTTCTGAAGAAAGAGAAAAATGATATGCAGCTAAACCACTGTAAATGCACTTTTCCCCATATGGTATATTTCCAGGAAATAATAATTTAAACTCAATCCATGGGTATAAAATTATTCAGATTACTTGATTTTCCATTTGCACAAAAAGTTTATGACTGTCTACATATGCATGAAAAAGAAGACTATTGTAAATACAGAACAGCAAACAGAAACTGTTCTTATCTCCCATGCCATACATTGACAACCAATCACAGAGTATTATACCTTACAGTAGGTCACTCAAGATCAAGACCTATTGTACAGAAGAAATTGGGCCAAAAATTTATTTTTATATCTTCAGGTTAAATTAACCTACATATTTGAAATTAACCAATTGTGAAGACTCAATCCAGAAGCAAAATTAGACATAGAAAAGAAATATTGTTAAGAGGTTTTTCAAAGTTTCATAGTTATTTTCAAAGGTTCACAAAAACTTATAATTTACAGAGGACAAATTAGGATTCAATAAATTACAATAAATGATAATGAAATAATAATGAGGAATCACTTTAATTTGTGAGGGTCAATGCTAGTGGGCAATCAAAATTTTACTTGTTTGTGAGTTACTCATTCATCAGTAAATTGAATCAACAACATAGGGATAGAAATTTAGGGGTAAGGATGTCCCCATGAAATCAATGAAGATTGGTACCCCACAAACATTAATGATTCCACAATATAATAAGCCAGTCCCACAGGTCTCAGTATAAATTACACAGATAAAAATTGGTCTCTTAGAATACTAACCGGTGTCATTTTTCTCATTTTTTGGTTGGTCATTTTTGGAACATCCATTAGCCCCCCACCGGCAGTCAGGGAAGGAGTTACACCCCTGACACTTGTGTTGTTCCGCGCAGGGTGGTTCCCCCTGACTGGGGCACTTGGAAAGGTCGCTGGCTGACTCGGATTTCTATAGAAACAATAAAAAGAAAAAGAAAAAGCAAACCCAAAAAACAAAAATACAGCCACACAAACTCAACATGCTCAAATGTGCAACAACAAAATAACATACAGCTAATAAAGCAAGATATATAACACGTATATGTTTTCAAGGTGCTGGGGGATAATTTAAATGGTGTTGGAAGGGAGCTTTATTTTGATGCAAATGAAGAAAACCTTCATATTCTATATGATTGACAATGTTGTACAATTTTAAAAAGGTTAAGGTCTCTTTTTGATAAAAAAAAGTTCCATGTACAGTACATTGTTTATTTAAATGGATGCATGGAGATGAGTTTCCCCCTTGAATGTGAAGTTGTGATGTCTTTGTGTGTTTATAATTTTATAAATAATTACAACATAAAGCTACGATGAGTGTTACTCCCCCAAAGTCAGGGATCATTGTCCATAATGTCATTTACAATTTCCCAACTCATTCTTATTTACAGATTTCTTTCTAGATAAAATATTAATGGTAAAACATTACTTTCATATACACATAGATCACTTCAAGAAAACTTAAAAATTGTCAAATAAAAGTAAAATTTTAAACCTCTATGACAATATACTTGAGTTGTGTATAAATTACCTACCATCTGATTGGTGTTGGTACACTGGTCCGCCGTGGTGCAGTTATGGACACACCATACACAGTTATAGGCCGTGGACAGACAGGTGGGGCACCTCGTGAAGGAACCACATTGCTTATCACCACCTACATATACAGTTTCAATGTTTATTGTACATTATCATCAGCTGCATTAACAATGATTTAAACCTTTACTAGTAAAAGAGTCAAATGATTGACAATTGTCTGAAAACTAACTTTTTATAACTGATATATTTGTCCATGAATTCATACACTTTTATAAAGTACAAAACAATATCACTATATATATGTAAAACAAGACATCATTATGCAAACTGAAGTTCCTGAAACTATAAAAAAAATTTTACTCAGAAAGTCTAGTTTTTAAATTTCCTCTTTCATAAGAGAAATTTTACTGCAGCCCTTTTTACTAAGGTTCTGTGATATGCCCTGCAGGGGAACTTTTAATGAAGCCTGTGGGTGACTTACCCTCTGTGGGATCGCACTGCTTCTCCTCGGCGCCGCCAGCGTTAGGGTCAGACAGGGAGACACACTGTCCCCCCGCCCACACACATGATCTCCCCTGTACCGACCCCAAACAGTCCTCTCTTGTTGTGTGATAGGAGCAATTCCCTGCAGTAAAGAAGGACAGGTAAACCAAACTTAATTAAAAAAGTACAGCTGAACCAAACTTTAATGATACAGGTGAACGAAACATAATTAAGAAGTACAGCTGAACCAAACTTAATTTTCTGGAAGCATTCTTAAAAGAATGTCTCACGTACTTATGTTAAATATATATGATTTTCAATGACTTTTATTTGATTCTATTTCTGGTGTTTAATGTTTACTGTGGTTTACCTGGTGATAAAAGTAGAGCATTAGGTTCCATGATTCCACTGAATCCTCCCAGGACCAGCATCTCTGTTCTACCATTCCTACAATCAAAAGACAAGTATACTGAATTCCAATTTCAATAATATCACCAGGAAACTTATCTCCATTAGTGTTAACAACATAGTCCTAATTGGGTTAAAATCTTGAGTTTTTCTTCTACACTGACCTGTGAACTGTGACCGCTGAGTGACCATAACGAGCCCCATGTGACGCCAGGACAGAGGAGTTTAGCTGGGACCATGTGTTACACTCTGAAGTAAGAAAGTTAATGAGTACATTTACCAAGTCTAAAATTTATTCATTCCTTGATGTCCATATGACTTACAATGAGTTAATATCACTAGTGCAGAAAGTAATGATAATAGACATTGGTATATACAAGCATTTGAAAAATGCAGAATCGCGTATTTAATACAAAGTAATTTATCTATTCCTTGACGTCCCTATGACTTACTGATGTCATACTGTAATACGTCTGGAGAGTAACACTTGGCTCCAAGGCTGATAGACGTGTCGTTATGGGTGTTCCCCCCAAACACAATCATCATTCCGTCAATAATGACCGCTGAGTGTAGGTAACGAGGGAGCTGGTTACGACGTAATTTTATCCTGTTTTAAAATATAATGTTTTCTTATTTGTAATCATACTTGGGCATGATCTGAAGCACTGAAATTAACAATTTGAAAATGAATGACCTATACTGTAAACCCTCCTTCTTAAAAAGAAACCCAACTCACCAGGTTCTTGTCGCAGGTTCAAACGAGTACAGCTGATCGGTGAGGTCGTAGTTTGAGGTGCTGCGGGCATGGTACCCACCGTAGATATAGATCTTATCCAGGGCAGGGTAGTACACACTCGAGTGACCGTACCCTCCCTGGACCAGCGCTCCTCGTGTCCGGGGAACGCTCCAACTGTCATTGGCTACAATTAATTTTATATTTTATAAAACCTGTTAACACCATGGTGAAATTTATTTTCTTAACCATGAGATACATAATGCTGACTAATATACATGTAGATATCATTATGAATTAGATGCCATTTACAAAAGTTTATAACACATATTTTACAATGCTCCCATTAGTTTCAAACAAGAGAAAATCAGTGGTCACTTAAAGGTGCCCTTATTAACATTCAACTTCTACAAGGTAACAGGTGCTTTCCCCATACAGACATACATGTACTTATGAATAATTGGTTTGGAAGATGACCAGCTAAGTTTTATAACTCAATTCCACACTTACGATGAAATATTTTCAAAACATCATATGTTAGATTCTGAACCCAATTTACAAGGTATGTCCCCCTCTACACCCTCATACACACACACACCTCCCTACTGCCTACCTATATTGTATTCCTGGATCCTGTTCTGGTAGCCGTAGATTGGACTGTAACCAAAGAGGACATACATGACCCCCCTGACAATGTGAGCTGTGTGGCCTGCCACCCCCATTGGTATGGGTACAGTACTGTTGTAATGCTGCACGGACCATGTCAGGGCTGTCGTGTTAAATATCCACAGATCGCGGGACGTCACATTACCCTCTACTCCCCCGAACACATACAGCTTGTTCTGTAAATGTAGGTATATTACATCAAAAGGTTTTCTTTATCTTCCTATTCAACCAAGAACCTGTTCATTTCTACTAACTTATCAAAAACCTTCGATCAAAACTACAGCTGTAAAGAATCAAAACAATTTCATAGCAAACTTGTATTTACATGTAACTAAATACTGCAAATTAAAAACAGACTGAAACATAAAAACCTACATTAATTCTTGTGAACAAAAAAGATCTTACAGAGACTAATTTGTCCAATGTATTGTGTTGAGCGACCTAACTGTGAACAACATACCTGGTACGCCACCACTGAGTGTCCATAGCGAGGAGGGGGAGTTGCTGATGATACTGGACTGACAACCTCTAAATCATTGGAGGATGTTTTATACCTGTAACAGGAAGAACAAATTAATCTGAAATCCAGTATAATGGGATGATGTACTCATTAAAGCAGATCAGGGGGACTATTTCATGGACTTGATTTCACTGTTACATCTACTTACTTGACAAGGAATTCTTGGGATTTATTGAAGAAGTATCCCCCGACTAGATAAATATCCTCCCCGATGGCTGCCACCCCTGAGGACACCCGGGCCAGCAGATCATTCTCCAGGTACCTCAGTCGCCACGAGGCCTTATCAGCCGTCAAACTACAGTCAGCTCCTGGAAGTCAAGTAGATGTATATCTAGAAAAACTGCTTACATAATTTAAATACCATGTGCATGATGATACATACAATGCACATGTATGTGCTTTGTGAAAATTAAGATGAAACCTTGATTATTCTGCATTTCTCCTTGTTAGATATTTCATGAAAAACTCATATGGATGACAGTTCAGCACATCTGTGTTTTACAACCAATTATTTTTGCCATAACAATAAAAAACCATCAACCACAGAAGAACTGGATTACATTCATATCATTTATTGTAGTTTCTATTCAAAAATACCATACATCTGTTACCTTGCCAACATTAACAAAGACAAGACAGGATACAGTAAATAACAAACCTGTGAATCCAGTGTGACACTGACAGTGGTTGTTGACACAGTCCCCATTGAGGGAGCAGTTACTGGGACAGATGATGTCACCACAATCCTCCCCTTGGTACCCCGTGTCACAAACACAAACATCCCCCGAGCAGGTCCCCCGCTCAGAGCAGTTCTTAGGGCAACCACCAGTCCTAGGGATTAGAAAACACAATTACAAATGGAAATTTAATACTTTGTTAATAAATCAAAATTTTGTCAGATTTTTGTCAGATCAAATAATTGTTCAATCATAAGTAATATAATGTTTCATAAACTTATTCCTATAGTATAAATTCAGGACAGTGACTATTTGTATTCAACATGCCCTTGTGTCCAGTTTCTTTGTTGGTGTTGTGGTATTTGTGGGGGAGGGGGCTTCCTACTGATGACCATTAATTTACGGGGAAAATGAAGCAAACCTGACAATCTTCAGAGTGTATGTACCTGTAGGTAATATTGAACCCTGACATGTTGTACGCTGCATCACTGTAGAAGTACAGGTAAGCCTTGCCTGAGCTGGTGCGGATCTCTTGTAATTCAGTGGTGGACGTGTAATCCTTATGTATTAGACCACTACAATGATCATTCAGTTAGAATGGTAAAAAATTATCATATACAAGTCAAATATCCCTTATATTTGACACGAAAGAAATTATTCTAAAAAGCTTTTTCTTCTCTTTTAAAAAAGAAAACAAAATTTTTAAAAAACTTTAATATTGACGTTACCTGAAAGCTGCCAGTAGTGGAGAGAATGCTGAGTCTCCGTCATAGATGTAGAGGTGGTCCCAGCCACACTCGGTGGAGAACTGATGGAACTGGAACCACAAGGAGGTGTTCTCCCGCCCCGTGTCCACCAGCCATGTACACTTATTGTCCTCAGAGTAATTACCGTGACCATCCGAGATTATCCCGTCTGTGTTTTGTAATCTATGAATAGAAGATTTAAATTGTATACATACAAAAAATATGGTTACGGGAAACTCAAGAAAGTGCATAAAAAGTTTACATCAAGATTTAAAAAAAAAAAAAAATTTTATTGAACATCATCTATAGGTAATAAATTAATTAACATAATTAAATATAACTCTTAATGATCCCAAAATGTAAATTTATATCTTGGCACTATTGATGACTTTTCACTCAATATACAGCGTGTAATGGTAATCATAAAAGCTGACAGTACAAATAAAGATCTTCTCAGGTAAACATATGATGAAAAATTTCATAATAAAACCTGAAAATCAATATTGCTTGACAGAGGTCTACACTGAATTATTCAGCCCTGATCCAATAAAACAGGCCATGTTAACTTAATCACTGAGACAAATACTATTTGTCCTTAAACAGCAATATGATGCCAGCAGTCAAAAACCGCCATCTGGAGAGTTTTATCAGAGAATTTACAATGTTATAAATGTCATGTCATTTACACAACCTTAAGTTTTATTGGAGGAAAAAAAAAATTGTCCCAAATTTCAAGTTTAAATAAAAATTTGATTAAAAATTCAAGTAAAATAAGGAGCTGCTTTCCTCAATTTTAAGAAGAATTTAAGTGTGTGGTTCTATTTTTCCTTGTTCTTTGTTGATCGTTTATTACCCTGTTGAATTCAGTAAATAAGAGATGTAGTAGATAGCAGGTAGTATATTTCCCTGTTACCTTTGTTCTTCAGGCAATGATAAGATCAGTCTTTATGGTCAGAAATATTACCATTAAATGTTATACACATTTAAATGAGAATAAAGTGTTGATAGATATACTTTTACTGACATTCCAGAAAAATGTTGACATATCTCAATAAAATATGGAGATAATGAGCAAAACTCAAGCTCCAATGTCAGGGCTTTCACATCCTTTTTAATACAGGGCCAGGGTGACTTTATGAGAATTTGGGGAGAATCAACATACTGAATACAGGGTTATTTTCGCCCGTGTTATTTTTGCCCTTTCATGCTTGCAAACAATATTTTGCCCCGTTCTTAATTTGCCAATGCAGTCATAGTTTTGTTTAAGAAATTATACTGTATTATTTGAGTTCGCCCTGTTTTAAATTCACCCTAATGAGGATAGGGCGAAAGGGACTAAAATAAAACAGGGGCGAAAATTTCCCTGTATACAGTATATTATTACAAAATTACAGGGGATTCTATTGTTTGATTTTACCAACATTTACATTCTGCAACATGCAGGAGCTTGACTAGTAGGTTAATTTACCATGTTTGATATTTATCCAAATTATTTTTTAAATTTTGATGGGTAATGACTATTGGAGAGTCATTGCATTCAATTGGGAAAAAAATGTTCAATTTAGGATTGGAATGAGGCCTTTCATAGCCAAAAGTATTGACAATTGATAGCCCCAAAAGCCAACTGAATCAATAAAAAATAGGAGCAGTGCAAACATGGACCTCTAAAACATCAGAGGTGGGATCAGGTGTCATGGAGAAGTGAGCATTCTCTGCTGACCGGTCACACCCACCATGTGCTCTTTTTCATCATCCAGCAAACAGGATCATCTCCATAAAAATGCAAGTGAATTTTGATTAAGTGGCCTAAAAATCTATGGACTCTTCTCTTTATACCTTTTTTAAACTAATTATACATAATTATGAGGTACACAATGTATAAAATCAACATCTTCAGGTGTATTTTCTCTGACATCCTCTATCTGTCTTAAATTATTGCAGGATGTCAGACAGTGATAAAAACGTAGAAAAACTACATTTTGATATACATGTGATCAAAATAGGGTTTACAGTAATTTTTTCACTATTTATGAAATAATGGGTCTAGGCTGTAATGATCTAGGCTGTACATTTCAGAGACATATAAGGCAATCAACAGCATAAAGTGTATGAAATAAATGGGTTTTTCTTAATGTTAAGTCTTTCTTTGTTGTCATTTTAAATAAAAAGGTTCAACTTCACTTTTTTTTTTTTTACATCAGACAAGCGATATATACAGTAAAATTTGGTTATATCGAAGTTGCTGGGACCTGTGAAATTGCTTTGCTATATCCGTAATTCGATAACATCCGTATAAGGAATTTGTTATGTTTATATAACTGGGGATCCAAGATAACTTCACTATATCTGTGAATTCGCAATATCTGTGTTCATATTAATTAAACGAGTTTTACTGTACAGATCTATATATGCACTGACAATTTTTTTTTTTGAAGAGATAATGAAGACTGTACGTTATATGGCATTGCAGAAAAAAATATATATAAGAAAATAATAAGAGACATTCTTTTGCTGTATTTTCTCTGTAAGAAAAAATGTGCAATTTTTGAGACACCTTGTGTCATTATCATTGGGCAAAAAACAAGTGCCTGTGACACGGCACTGTCAAAGAGTTTAAAAATATTTTCTCTGGTTAAAAAAAAAAACTCCAATCTTATCTTGTTTTTCTTAATATGTGGTGAAAGTTCTCCAGTGAGTGGAACAGACTTCTGAGACTGTAAAACATTTAGCTGTTTAGTGTTTACATGGTACATTTGGTAGTATGGAAGTAACACATCCAGACTTTGAATATATTCCTCCTTACAGGTTTGACAATGACAAGCAGATGGACTGACAGAACTAAACAAATCCACTACAGATTGGAGTCATCCAGCCATAATCACCGTCCATAATTTACCTGATTCTGCCAGTACAGTGTTTACATTCAGGAGGAGCCCAACCTACGTCACACACGCACGATCCATTTACACATCTACCCTCGACACAGTTAGACAACGAACATGTATCCAGTTCTGTGTATATAGTCTGGACAGTCAAAACTAACACAATAAAACACAAATATAAATAGCTAGGTGTTAGTTTTCCTTTCTTCTTGTCCGCCATCTTGTCATACTAAACAGGAAGTGTTTGAACCGGAAGCTGTACATGCTAAATGATAGTGGCGGGAAAATTTAAAATAGCATAATATTGTTGATCGGTTGAAAGACAGACAGTTATTTTATGATCTTAATAATCTCAATGTAGAGAGTGCGCGAACGGAATAGTGGGAAAGGTACCAAATTATTCTCTAGTCATTTGAGCAGGCCATGACATACCCCTGTGGTATCTTGTATTTTAAGTTTACTGGGATGTATTGAATATATGAATAACATTTTGTCAATTTATCTTAATATCAAGATTAAAGCTACAGCAACTGCATGCTTCTCATGTATATCATATCATTGTTTTTATTCCAAAATTCTATTGGAATACCCATGGGTACCGATTGTGCCCCTATCTAAAAAATTGTCAAAATCTTACATGTTACCCTGTCAAAAGAAGGAAACAATTGTTATGGCCCTCAACTTGAATTTAGCTTATTGTCAATTAACAAAAGGTTATAACACTTTGTGAGCTTGAAATAAAAGATACCACAGTCTGACAAAGCTGTACATTTCATACCTGGATATTTATCTTGAAAAAGACCCTAATGCTAATGCTAACAACCAAGTTTTGATAAATGAAATACCTTTAACTTTTCAATCCTTATGCAGCAATTATTATACATGTACCTTCATCACCTGCATACAGGATTTATAATATTTTATCTCTCAATTGATTGGCTATGAACAATTTCTAAAACAAGGTAAGTTACTGACAAACGATTGAAAAAAGCAAGAGTATCAGCAGTCTCATTTAAAGTCATCATTTTGCAAGTTTTATGGTTATTTAAAACAATGCATAATGACCTTTTCAGCAAATGCAATCCATCATTAAGGACAGATGATACAAACAAATTTTTTCTTTGGAGGAGACTAAGTATCATGTCACAAGTTTAGAAAAGTGGATTAGTTTTAGAATTTTTTCTCCTAAGAACTGAAAAATGAAATTAACTTGTAAAATATTAATAATATTTCAATGAAAAAACAAATATTGACAAAGCACACTCAGTCATGTGAATTTTATGAGGAAAAGCAGAATGGTAAAAATCAGCCCATATGATATAGGCTGATTTATACAATTTTGCTTTTCCTAATAAAATTCACCTGGCTTGGAATATTTTTCTTATGTTTATATTATATTTCTTGCACAAAGCTAACATATTCTGAAATTTGTTTTCACCTGTAAACCTCTACTGAGTGTGTTTTATCCATTTTCATAATTTTATTGAAATATTACTAATATTTTCCAAGTCTATTTCATTTTCCAATTCTTAGGAGAACAAATTCTAAGAATTATCCATTTTTCTAAACTTGTGGCATGATATTTAGTCTCCTCCAAAGATAAAATTTGTTTGTATCATCTGTCCTTAAATCAAATGTTGACTGATGCTTTTCAAACTTTTTGTGAGGCCATTATTTACACACAGAAATTGTCGACCGATCCCGATCATGACAAGGAACACATGGCAGGTGTGACTGTTAGGCAGGGGATGTTCAATCCTCCATGGCATGTGCTCCCACCTCTGATGTTTTAGAGGTTTGTGTTTGCTCAGCTCCAAATTTTGTATCGTTTAATAGACTTTTGAACTTGAATACTGTTCTTTATCTCCATATTGGTCAATAAACAAAATTATTTTGTTAAAATCACTTAGAAATTACCAAAAAGTACTCCAAGGTAATTGGTATTAAAAGTATTTTGTATTCCTCAGAGGGAGTATCTAATATGTAGTCTTGAAGACCAAGTCATCCAATAATTGGAAATCTTTTCAACATTTCCAATGATTTATGTTACTTATTTTGATGTTTTACAAACTATAGACAACAAGAGTAATCATAAAAATAATTTGGTATATGACAAACCACAGAACTTCAATGCAGCTTTTCCATTAAATTTTTTTTTTGTCCTCCAAGTAATTCAAGACTTAAGACCAGGCTATTTTAAAAAGGAGGTCATTGACAAAGAAGCTGATGTTAAATGGATAACTGCAATAGCCTTGTTTAGAGTTAGCTGCAGCATGAATCATGGATTCTCCAGTCTTCGCCAAATCTTTTTTTCAGCACATGCCTTTCGGGCAGGTGTATACCACCAATTATGCTAGCTCTAACAAATATTTACATGACCAGGATTTTATCAAGTTATTATGTGCCCGGATCGATAGATCCAGGGCGTATATTGTTTTTGTCCTGTCTGTTTGACTGTTTGTCTGTCTGTCTGTTGTCAACTTTAACCTTCACCATAACTTACGAACCAAAAGAGATAGAGACTTCATATTTGGTATGCATACTGCACTGATCAAGTTCTCTCAAATGACATCAAGGTCAATGACCTTGTGACCTTGACTGTGACTTATATGCAAAAAATGGCTTTTTCAACTTTATGCCATAACTTTTGAACCAATTAGGAGATAGAGACTTCATATTTGGTATGCATACTCCACTAATAAAGTTCTTTCAAATGACACCAAATTGAATGACCTTGCGACACTGACCGTGACCTATATGCTAAAAATAGCTTTTTTCGAACTTTGTTGCCGCGAGGCGCATAATGTTTCTTAAACACATCTTGTTTTATTCTTATTTGCATTTTCATGCCAAGGAAATGATCAGATATATGGCAAAATCCATTCTATCGATCTATTGTCTCTTCTTTGATATTGTTTTCCGCCTCATCAGCAAATAGAACATAAAATTGGGCCATTTAGTTTTGACAGATCCAGAGGAAACTTTCTCAGACAATCTCCTTATACAGTTCTTTATCATTCTTATAGAACTTGCTCATTTGCTGATTATGAACTTCAGTTACTTGAATTCATGTAACCTTGCTGGTGTGATTTCATCCTTATAACTTCCTGCACATAACCTGGCTCAAAAACATTACCCAAAAGACTAGAATCCTTTAATACTTTATTAATTATAACATCTACATAACTAAACTTGTCAGTAACACTCTTAAGTGTAGTGGCCATTAAAACACATTTACATCAATTTCACCTATGAAAAAAAAAATACACTAAATCTAATTCTGTAAATATTACCCTATTATCTATTTATCATCTATTATCTATAAGACAATCCAAAAAAAGTACATTGATCAGAAAAAACACAACTATTCTTTTCAAATTAATGTTAAATACTTCAATTTGTTTTTCTTGCACTCTGGACAGTATGATACAAATTTGGATACTGACAATCTTAAGAAGACTAGCATAGAGTATTACTGTATAACACTGCAGAATTGTTCTGAACAGGTTCATTGATATTTATTTACTTTGAATGACCAAGAAATCCAGAACACTTACAGGTTTTCTAAGGATAATGCATTGTGAAAGCTACAAGCTACAGAGAGTTCCGATTACAGAGAATCCCACAACCTTAAAGTAATAACAGAAACCTTCCATCATTTGTCAACATGCGGAAAATGCCCCACCTCGGTGATTATGATAAATTAACCTGATTATTATGTTAAATATCTGTAATTCTTCTCTTTGATTCTTAGAAACTGACAACCTTCACCCAATTTAAATGTTAAAGCAGTTGGTGGAACAGCCAAAGAAGTCCTGCGAAAGAAGCAGTTATAAAATCTCATTCACAGACTTAAACACTTAACCTGCTGCTCTGATGGAATTGCATAAGACTATAAAACACATACACAAACAGGTGAAAATATGAGAAACACTAACAGACCTTGGTACAAAAATAAAACAGGTATTTCAACACAAAGTCCTGCATAGTAATTAGAGGATACACAGACATACTCTTACAACTAAACTGTTATAAAAATCTACAACCTAAGTAACTCAAGTTTCTATTTAACTCTCAAGCTTTTAGTAATACACACGGGATAACTTTGACTGCAGAAATGTGACTAGCAAAAAAAAAGCTCAAGGTCTTAAAAAAAAAGTGACACTTTGGTAATAAATAATACTTAATTGGTTCCTCTATATATAGTGTGAGTGGAGGACTATATATAATTTATATTTAGCATATGTTCAAATAGAAGATATATTAAATAAAATATTTAAAAAAAAAAAAAAACGATACATCTTTTGGAGGGATATGTAAATTAAATCTCAGCATTTAATAAATGAACTAAAAGTTAAAACTATGTTTAAAGTGGCCACAGATCAACAATGTTTTGTAACTCTGCATTTCTTGCAATTTGTAATGCTGAATATTTATAAAATTACTAATTTCTATTTCAAAACTATTGATTTTAATGAGTTATTGCATTTTGAATGAAATTCTTTTTTTTAATCTCTCGTAAGTAAAATACAGAGTTATGAAACATTGCTGAATGATGGACAACCCCCCTAACACTATATGATTAGTCCACACATTTGAAAAAAACACACAAAGTCCTTTTCTTTCTTAACTACGCCTCACAGAAAATAACAAGATTAGAAATTGGAACGAGGATCTGCCTGGGAGCTAGCCAGATGAGATTGCAGAGTGGACTTATTTGGCTGGGCTGGTGCCGAGCTTGGTTGGGCTGCCGATTCGGCCCGGGCTCGACGAGTAGATGCCCAGTGGTTTGTCTGCCTCCTCCATAGACAAGCTCCGAGTTCGCCGGGTCATTATCTCGGTGTTATCTTGGGAGTTACTTCTCACGCGCGGCATCGGGACTCCACCAACTATAAACAAAACGTAAAGTCGTTACATCATTTGAAAGTTTTACACAGAAATATAAACTGGACATTTTTGCCTTTTCTTATAGTTTTTTTTTTAATCTGGACATTTATTTATATAGAAAATCTATAACCTCTTCCTGAAGAGGTCAGAGAAATCAGATGAAAATAATGAATAGTTATAACTAACTTTACAAATAAAATACAAACTTAATATTGTTTTTTTCATTCTGTTAATGATGTAAAACTATCCATGTTTCAAAAAACATATGTAATTAAAACATCCAATAGCTCACCTCAATCAATGCTCGTATTTAATGTCAAAGTCTCATATCAATTGAACTCTGAATCAGATTCATAAGACAATTTCAGGAGTACATATATGTACTCATCTGTATGTATACAAAACTAAACTGCAGATATCATCACTGCAAGTCTGACCAATGCATAAATGCCTAAAGTTAGGCTTTTTTAATTAACTTGCTCCAATAATTTTAACTTACAACACTCATTCTGCAAATGCAGTGAAAAAGCAACTGAACCATCACTTTTAGGATGCATCTTTTAGATCCAGGCTAGTTTGGTCAAGATGCTGACAGTATAAGTTCATTGCAACTTTATTGAGGTGAGCTCAATTATATTATACCTTCATATGCATTCATGTCTTTAATATTTCAAGAAACATTAGTCAATAACTTGATTTATGGTACACTTAATAGTAAATACACCGATTCTGCACTGTGCTATAATTTGTATCTTGTTACTATACCCCACCCCAATACCAACAACCTGTCTGACAACCAATATCATATCTGACTTGCCAAAAAAAATTATACATATTATATAAAAAAGGAAGTAATATTTGTATTTGTACAAGTTTAGCTGCAGATCTGTAGCGTTATGGTTTTATATATTTGTCTTTGACCATAACGCTACAGATCCCGTAATGCAAAAAAGATGCAATTTTGCGTTTTTGGAGAATTTCTCCACTTTCCAGCATCGGTCAATTAACTACCTTTCACCCCCCAAATTCTAGGCACATTATTTAACTAATCTGTATATTTTATCCATCTACCTACCCTTTATAGTCGTCTCTATAGGTGATAGTCGTCTCTATAGGTGATAAACTCGCTTAATTAAAATCATATGTTAGATTGCTGAAAATTTATGTCAAGTGAGTTTATTGCCTGTAGAGACAACTATAAATGGTTGGGAGGTGGATAAAATACAAATATTGGCTACAGAATGTGCCTAGAATTAGGAAGTGAAAGGTAATTAATTGACCAATGCTGGAAAGTGGAGAAATTCTCCCCAAAAGTGCGCAAAATATATTGCGCCGTAAATTGCACCTTTTCTGCATTACGGGATCTGTACCGTTATGGTCAAAGATAAATATATAAAACCATAATGCTACAGATCTGCAGCTAGTACAAGTTTAACTTGATTTTATTGAAATATACATGTAATGTAATTCTTTTATACTACATGTATTAACTTGTTGATTTCAATATAGTTTTAAAACACCTAGATTGGCTCTGTTCGATTTTTTTTTAGGAAAAGTGTAATATATATATTATATTATATGCACAAAACATTGTCAAACTACTTCATTTGATCTTATATATTTAGATATTTTAAATATGATGAATAATACTGCATACTGAAATCCATATCATATATGTCATGTCAACCCCTGGGCCCGCTATTCCAAGCCCTTAGACAGATATGGAGAATGTCACTTAAGCTGATATGACATATGATATGTATTTTAGTAGGTATAATATTTTCTATAAATTGTACATATTCTATTATGAAATTCTTGAATACATTAAATATACCGTTAGTCTTATTTATGCAGGGTGTTAAGATAGGATTTGGGGTAAACAGCTGTGAGGGGAGGCTACTCTTATAGAAAGCTTTTAGTTCTGTGTTAGCTAGGTTGTCTTACCTCAACCCTAAATCAGTGCATGTTTATATAGACTGACTGAAGAGGGGATAGCTTGAGATCAGAGCTAATTAATTAGTACATGTAGTTAATGAAGAGATGATCACAAATAGGAGCTTTAACAAGTATTTGTTAATCAATGTGTATAATGACTGATACCCATGAGTGAGGCAACACTGAGAAAACCAATCACTGTGTATTAAGGAGTCAAGATTGGGATTAGTCAGTGCCTGTGAACAATGAGAACCAATGATACTTATGAAAGAAACAAGCTTGACATGAGCGAGCTGATTAGTGCCTGTAAATAATGAGGACTGTTACCCCCTAGATGGACACCCCCGAGATTGAAACTACGGTAGGTTATTTGCTAGTACTGAAGAGTACATGGAGAGATTTCCCTCCCTAGGCTGGACACGGGGATCAAGCCTAGAATGGCTGGCTTCTGTATACTGAGCAGACACCAGACTTTCTTAGATTAGGGAACCTACTAAACAAACCATACATGTTTGCAGACAAAAATTCCAAACCAAATTAGTATTTTTGTTATTTGTGGTAATCTCTTTTTAAAAAGCTTTTATTAGGGTAAGTTTAACAAGCAACAGACACCTTCTTACTTAATCATGTTCTAGCAATATCTTTACTGACCGAATATTGTCAAAATTGAGCTTTATCATGTAGTATAACTGTATTGGATAAAAATATAAAATTTTGATACAATTTATGAGCCAGAATTCACCATTAAACAAAGTCCCCCCCCCCCCCCCCCCCC
>PRKT01000078.1:500877-523630 GCA_003671525.1 Saccostrea glomerata
TCCCCCCCCCCCCCCCCTAGTATCCTAGTAAAGTTAGATATTAATTAAACACTGAAGAGTTGATAGAGGAAAAACTGCACACAGAGCAAGAAAGCAGGTTTTTTCCACAAACTTATATGAACACTTGGTAGTTATGAGATTCTTGCTTTGTGGCAACTTAAAATTAGTGTATTATGTGATAAATTTGCAAACAATAACCTAAACACTTTGCTTCTCAAATACTGCAGTAATATTTAACTCACTGAGAAATCAAACTTATTTTACAGTTTAAGCCCTTCCCCATCCAATGTAACAGTGTTGTGAGAGGCTATAGCAAGAGAAACATTACAAAAAAGTTCTGTTTGACCTTTAGCTTTGAGTACCAATACTCACTTTGTTTAATGGCCAGAGGAACAATTTTTTTTCATTTTAATGTGATATGGACAAAGACACAGTTAAATGTTCAAAGTGCTGTCTAAAGAACAACTTACAGAGTAGCATTTGAGAATTTTATTCCCAACTAGTTTCTAAATCAATGAATCAAGTATCAAATATGGGGTCAAAGATCAAGGCTAAAGTCAGTGACAGGTTTGGACAATAGCTTTGTTACAGTAAAATTGCTGATATCTAGGTCAAGGCTAGTGAAAGGTGTTGATACTTTTGTGAAACACCATAACAGTTCAGTTTAAAGAAATTGTGATTTTTGGAATGAAATTATGTTTAGCATGGATAGCCATACTTTGCAGTGCGTTTGTTATTTACGTCCTTGACTAAAGCCAATGAAAAACACATTTATAATATGTGTAAAAGAAATGCAAGATAGCACAATGCGCTTTTATCAAAGTATCAATTTTTTTTAGTATTAAATATAAAAATGTGTTTTTAAAAAATGAAAAAAAACACAACAAATAATTACAAATGCTTTTTCATGCATAATTTCATTCCATTTAAGGTTATAAAATCCTGCCTCTCAAATCAATTTTCAAAACTTGGCTCCAGTAACTTTTAAAATATTTCTCCCCCTCAAATTAACTTTACTTCTTAAGAGTATTTCGATCAGAAGTATTTTCAAATTTGTAAATTTGTAAATTTGTTTCACCAAAAAATTATTTAATGACAGAATTTCAGAATCTAGGTTATTGTTTAATCAGTGATGTCTCACTGCTAAATAAAGAACGTTCAGGCAGAGAGTAAATAAAATGATGCGCCTACACCCTGAAACCTGTTATAGCGACCCGATCTATTAGCAGCTGTATTATAATTCTACGGGAACGAGCACACATAGCTTACCCCAAAGACAGATATAGTAACCCCCCATCACTCTGCATGGGCCTCCAATGTCGCACGAAAGCTCACCCTCCTGGGCCCTAAGACAAGTCAGGCTAATGTCAGAACATGTTAAGCTTGGGTTTTATTTATATATTCATAAGCCAGCTTTCTTTGATACAAAATTGGGCTAAAAATATCATTAATACAAGTTCAACAGATTTTACATGGTATAAATATGTAACCTGGTTATATAAGGTGAATTTCTACTTTCAATACAAGAATTACTACATGCTGTTAGTGGTTTAAGAGTTAAGAACTAAACTCACAAGAGGAACTTATCAGCCCTAAAATGGCTGAGAGTGCTTTGACAATAGGTTATTACTCAATTTATAGAGCCTACTGCTTTCTTTATTTTGCAGATTCTAGATTAGCAATGTTTGATGATAATAGCTAGAAATGATGTAGTTCTTTTTAGTACATTAAATCTAACATTTATATGTTTACATCAATCACTAATTTCATTTTAAAAATTTTCTCAACTCAGATCTACAGAATAGACTTGGAGTGGTAAATCATTTCTTTTTGATCATACTTTTGCATCAATTACTAAAATTAATTTTTATCGTTTATTTCCGCTGCTGGGTTTGGGGGGTAAATACCTAAAAAAAAAGCGTGTAACAGCCCCTCCCTTTCTCTGATTAATTATATTTGAGACTACTTCCCCTCCAAGCTGTAGCACACTTTTTACCACTGTTAGTCACACACAGTCTAAGGTTCTGAATTGTACTTACTAACTCCCAGTCCCTGACAGAAATACAGGAAGGCCTCAGCTAAACGTTCAGGCTGAAATACAAATCATTAGAAATCACCAGTAGTCCTAGATTTCTTGCTGTAAAAAGTTGAAATCTTGCTTAAAAAATCAAACTCAATCATTTAGAGTAAGAAGCTTAATGATGGCAACACCACAAAGTGTTCCCTATTTCCCTTAAAAAGTAAAAAGGAACTCAAGTGAACTAGTAACCTTTGTTAATTCCATGTTATTTGAAACTGCAGCTGGTTTATAAAGCCTTTCCAAGACTTAACTAGAATACTCAGAAAATTATTTGCTACATCAATCTTCAGAAATATCTCCTGTCTTGCCTTGTAGCTACTGAAATTAGACTTTGTACTCATTAAATGTTATCACTGATGCTGTTATCTGTCAGACAGTAGAGTCATCATACCTTCTCCTCCACAACGTTAGCCACCCCCTCCACTTCAATGATCTCCACTTTGTTCTTCTCCATCTTAGCCAACATAAAACCAGCCAGTGTGTGGACAGTGTGATTAAATGAGGCAAGAGCACCTGTCACTAGGAGCACAGGGCACCTGTAAAATCATAGACAAATCGTCAGCAAAAAGAAGCAAGAGCACCTGTTACTAGGAGAGCACCTGTAAAATCATAGACAAATCTTCAGTAAAAAGAGGCAAGAGAACCTGTCACCAAGTGGGCACCTGTAAAAAAGGAGTTAAATGGTTCACCGCGGTATTTTTTCTTGGTTTGGTACACGATACAAAATCTCTTTTTTCAGTCAAGATCTTCATTCGGTTGGGTTTGTCATAAGGCATAAACATGCTCCTCCATATAATTAGTTCAAAAACATAAAATTTTTTTGATTAAAATAATTCTAACAGTCAAATCAATTACCAAGGGTAATTTGATTTCTTCTAGCGATTTAGCACGTAAAATATTTGACTAGATTAAGTAAAAGGAATCATAAAACAATGGTTGAATTGGTTTCCTTCTATCAAAATGTTGTAGCAAAAATAACCGAACCAAGACCAAATTTTAAAATACATATCAAACCACGAAGGAGGCGTATCGTTTCATCCCTACTGTAAAATCAAATATAAATCTTCAGCAAAAAGAGGCAAGAGCACCTGTCACTAAGAGCACAGGGCACCTGTAAAATTAAAGACAAGAGGCAAGAGCAACAGACACAAGGAGTTCAGGGCACCTGTAAAATCAAAGGCAAATCTTCAGCAAAAAGAAGCAAGAGCACCTGTCACAAGGAGTACAGGGCACCTGTAAAATCAGTATAAACTTCAGTAAAAAGAGGCAAGAGCACCTGTCACTAGGAGGTATCTGTAAAATCATAGACAAATCTTGAGCAATAAGCACATGTGCTTACAATACTAGTGTTATTTGACACAGTATTTACCAGACTGCTTGAGAGTCATAATACCTGAAACAGTATACATTAAATCACACAATTTATGCTTTATAAAACAATCTCAGCTAGGCTACACATTTCCAATGGCTGCAGATCTGTAGATCACATCTGAAAAATAGTGATGGTCATCCATCCCCATTTTCATTTAGTGAAGTACTGTAAATCACTTTTTATTCACGAGAACATTATTTTCGCGTAATTACGCGAGACAAGGCGTTTGCGATAATTAAATTCTCGCGTATAAAAGTATTCCTTACGATTATATAGAGGAATAACAATTATTCATGAAAATTATGTCTCGCTTACAAAGAGTCAATGACAATCTCGCAAAAATAAGGTGTCGCGAAAATTAAGTGATCTACAGTAGTTCTGCAGATGACTACACTGTGTTACAGAACAAGAGAGAGAGAGACTCCATTTTTGCCTTTACTTACTTCATCTTCCCAATGCTTTCAGCAATATTAGTTCTCCTACAAAAACAAAAATCAACCTTACAGAGTATTAGAGAATACAGTTACTCAAGAAGAAACTTCACTGTGAAAAATGTTAATTTAATCTTTTTCTATTTCTTTCACATTCAAATGTGAGTGAATTAATATACGAAGCGAGTCCAGCTGTTTTAAGCATTATATCAATTAATTATAGACATCTCATCTTACTAAAATACTTTATTGTGAAAGACCTTACACTCAATTTGAAATGTGGACTTAAATATAACTACTTCATGATAAACCTTTTCAATCATTGAAATTGACATAAGTGGACTTATTTTGTGATAGACCTAATCAAACACTGGATTTGACACGTGGACTTACTTCATGAAAGACTTGACAAATCGTTTGAGGTTCTGAGGGTTGATATTTTTTCGGAGTGAGTGTTGGAATGAGTTAATGGCCTTGTTCAGTTCCTCCTGATCCGAAGCTTTTTCAAACTGTAAAGAAAAATGGTAGAAGTCAAAGCTAACTCTAATGACTGAAGAGCTACACTCAGACAAAACATTGGGTCTATTGTATTCTAATTGTTAACTGCTAAAGGATCTCAAGGAGCTTCATTTAAAATTTAAGTATATTATACATAATATGGGTGAGAATCTTATTTTGATGCTAACTACCTGCACTGAAATAGCACTGAGGTCAGAGCAAAATAAGCTCTTACAAATTGTCATAAGTACACCACTTTATTTTTCCTGCAGTAAAATATATCATTAACTACTTAATTTTTAGAGGATTTCACATTGATTAGTCAAGAAAAAAGAGTTACACACTCAGATAAAATGTCATCTTATGCTTTGATTCATCATTTTCTGCTTATAAATCAATGTTCAACCTATAGCTAAACATCATAATGGGCCAGTAATCAAGTACTGAACAATTATGTCAATATCATGTCAGATATGCTTCACACTAAAAAAAGAAGGTTTAACAAGATGAATAACTTCATCGAAGAATCGAATGCATGAATACAAATTTGCAACTTTAGAAGTATCATCATTCACTGAAGATGGGCACTGAATGACCTTGACCCTGTCCAGGATTAAAATCAATCGGCTATCAATATATAGAATCTGAAACCTACATCCTGAAATGCAATATCCATGCAGTCCAGTAAATGCCAGTGGTTGTATGGGCCTTCTATAAACATTAATTTAATCTGATTACTTATTTGGAAGTTATAATTTAGATGATAGTTTCCAAAATAAGACTAGAAGAATAATCCTCTAGTTGTCCAAAGACAAGTATTTTCAGCTACATGGTGATCTTGATCTTTTAATGTAGACATATCAATATCTGTTCAGACATTTAGAGTGTAAGAACAGATCTCCTTCATTTTGTGAGCTAAAAACGGAAGGTTAAAAATCATAAATATCTTTAAACTGTTAAATAGTTAGAACATTTGATGGGGGCTGTTGATCAATCTTATTAGTGGAAGCTCTTGGGATATTAAAGTTATTTCTGGTCGGCAACGAAATGAACATCACACACGCGCACTTAGAAGGACAATCAATAGGCCAATAATCCGGAATATTTCCCACATTCGCGGAGTTCTCCAGATCAATACTATCTGAGGAAAGGTCAATGTACTAGAAGTGTGAACCAGTGTGTCTGACCCTGAAGACAGTCATGCTAGTATGACAGTAGGTCACCCCATCACACAACACCAGATAATACAGCAAATACTTTCATTGTACAAATCTGCTACAGACATATATAGATAAACTGGGTAGAACTGAAAATCTTATTTTGTAGGAGTAACTTCCCTTTCACACCTACATTTCCTATGATATATTGCATACAGGAATTTTACAACTAGTTTGTATTGGATTTTTTTTTTTTAATTCTATATTTGTAGGTTAAAATATATAAGGTTATAAAAAATAATATATGGGATATGTATTTAAAACTGATTGTAATAAGCAGTTTCTTTTAGCAATTATGGATTACATTTAACTAAATAGTTAAAATTTCTTTATAGCCTCAAGCAAAGCATTCTAGACGACTACATGTATATCAGTGATATACCCAATAGTTTCCCATCATCATGTTGAGTTATCAGCCAATGTTCTGCCTAAGGATTACATAACAGATGTTTGTCATCCGTCTTATCAAAGACCTTTACCCCATCTCATGCATTACCTTCATTGTAAACTAAATAAGAAGAAGTCTGCACATAATTCCAAAATCAACAGAGCTGTTCATATTCCGTAACCATTTCCTACATGTACCTTAAACAACTTGTGTATGCTATTGCATCATAATAGTTGATTACTAGTATATTGAGAATAATTTGACCAAGTGACCCCATAACTCTTCAAGCAAATTTTAAGTTTTGACTAAATATGGAGTTTGTAAAATAAATACATACTATACTGCATCATATAATTAGTGATTATGGAAACTAAATACATTTGTACACTATTCGATATAAACTAAGCTGTTTAATATGCTTGTTACATAAAGGCAGTTATTTAAAGTGCATATTTTACACTTTTCGTATAAGACCTGTCCACAGGTAGTTTTATATAGAATGTTTTCTTTAATTTCACAGTAATATAGCCATGGGTTTGCTCTATGAAGCTATTTAACTTCAATCGACAATGTCACCACGACTGTCAGATTAAATCTGGCCCTAGCCAACACGTTCTGTCATTTCTGTTTACTACACGGCAATGCTCATTAATATTCACAGGTACGAGAGGTTTTTAGCATTTGTGTAAGAAGCTCTCCTATATATGTAAGATGTTCCCATTTATTAAATCAAATAAAAAATAATATTTATGCCATATCAGTTTCCTATATATTAGTTTCTTAGGTAATTCCAATAGTTAGAACATTTTTTCCCCCATAAAATCAAAGTCAACCAATATATAGTGAAAACATTTAACTATCACTAAATTCATGCAAATTGTAAATTAAAACAGAATGTGAAATTTCAAACAGGGATTTAATTTAATTCAACACATCAATTTCTGTAAAGATAGGTGAATCTAATCTAAATTTCTAACACATTAAGGGACGAATGATGAACTTAATTCATTATGTGTCTAGAATATAAATAAGGAAAATGCTCTGGGGTATTTCAATGCACTGATGTAATTAAAGCATTGAAACCTTCAGGTGAATTTGTATATGCATGTAATTCAGATGTTAGTGAAAGCTGAATGATAAAAAGAATGTTACATAATCTTAGTGAAGAAATCTGTGAAGAAAACCAAAGTTTTCAATAAAATGAAAATAGTAATTCAAAACTTCAAGCTGTTATTGACTCACCATAGCCTGCAATGCCAAAAAAAAGAAAAGATCCATATTATTACATAGCAAAGGTTGTCTTTAGAAATGACGGAATCTGTGCATTATTACATAGCCATATTTGTCTCCAGCAATTACTGAACCTATTATGAGAATAATTACTTTAGAAGCCAAACATTATTAATTTTTTTTTATGTTTGAAAGTTAAACATCAGGCTGTCAAAGACTAGAGGATAGAGGCTGAGATAAGATACAGGGGAGATAAATACTGACACAGACAGGTGCTTGTAAGTGAGAGATTCTGAGGAGACTCGAATTATATCTCTGATTCAAAGGTTCTACAAAGCTTCTGTTATCATTTCTGCTATATATTCTTTTGATAAATAAAAACTTTTGATTTATAAGCATTTAAATCTTGGTTCATTTGAAAGGTATATTTTTAAAAATAAATACTCACCAAAAAAAAAGGGGGGGGGATTCCTTCCCTTACTGATATACATAAACTATGGGACTCCCCCTCTCCCTTTCCTCCCTTCCCAAACAAGATACTAGGTGACTTAGTGACTTAAAATATTTTCTCTTGGTCCATATTTTAATTATGTTTTAAGGTGGTATTAAAAGAATAAAATATTGCTTCATCTATATTGTGCTGTATTATCAGACTAATTGTCTGATTTCAAGACTTTTTTTTCTACTTCAATCACCTAAAACAAAGGTGTGTTGTTAGATAAAATCTTGATAGATATAGGATTAAGTGTGCATAGACTCCAGATTATTGATTATACTGCTGGTTAGTTATTCTTAAACTTCTAGATGGTCTAAAAGAGAAAAGGCGTCCTACATTTCTTGTTATGACTGATTCATATATAAAAGTTATTCTCATTAAAACCATCAAAACAGAGAATCAGAGAATCCTGAGGCTGCCTGACATTGATACAGTTCCTACAGACCATTACTGTATTGCTGTTATTGATTTGTCTTTCATTATACCTACACAATCTGATATTCCCCTTTTTCACATTTCTCTTACTTATTTATTACATAAATTCTGCATTGTGTTTTACTTAGAAACCCTCCAAGAAATTTCTTCCAAGCCAAGAGCTCTTTTCTTAAGCACAAAGAAGATGTATGAAACTTTAACATTCATTTTCCCCAAGACTTATAAATGTAACTTACTACTCATGAATTCTAAATCTAATACAAGATACTGTATTTAACAGTACATTCAAATACACTGTACTCAAGAAATACCTTTTCTGAAGCCCAAAATTTCTCTCTGTCATTTTAAGAGGCTTTGAAAGATATGGTATCTTTCTATTCTATGAACAAGTTACACTTTTTTCACAAATCCAATACATTCACTTGAGATAAAAACATTTTTTTTTATTTTACCACTAAGATAATTATTATAGGTAAAGCATATTCCTTACAAACAACTCGTTACAATCAATTAACCAAGTTTCAATTTAACTCAACATGAACCTTAATATTTACAAACCAATAAGAGAAAGAATAGAAAAGAAACTTATTAGCATGGCAACGAGCAGAAAAATTTCATTGGAGCACATTGCATGCAATATTCTATAAATAGAAGAATTAGCACAAGATTTTAGAACGCTATAACATATCTTATACAAATGTGATATGTTTCCCATGCAAAGGTTCACTGCAAAAGTAGACGAAATTTTTTGTGGATTATGCCGAGTGCCTGAGTGGGTATCTAGAGTACCATTATATCATCTGATAATGATGGTGTAATGGGCTGTTTCCTGATTGTGATCGTTCTGCTCAGTACATCAAAAATGATGTGAAGTCTTACCACTAAACTCAGAAAATTATAAAATAATATTATACTGGTTTAGTGCATCATCAGATTGTGTAAAGACATTGTTAAACGGAGCTAAAATTCATTTATGTGTATCCTTATTCTGCTTAAAAATACTTTTTATTTTTTTAGAGAAATTGCATTTCAATTAAATGTAAGTTTTAGGTGCGTATTATTTGAATACGGTAGTTTGTAGAGTGCATTCTAGAGAATTAGGAGAGATATATGGGGGGGATAGAATCTGGACACATATTGTTAGAGTTGATTGGGGTTATATAGAATTGTCGTGGCCCAAACCTGGGACACAAAGTGACTTATACCACACCTGTCTACAAAGCTACTACCGGATCTTGATCTCTGGCTGAAATAAATACGCATATCAATGGCAGACTCAATATAGTATAAATTATCCAAACAGAAACTAGACTGTGGAACTATTAAGCGCACAATACAACACATGTGAATTATAACTACTATTGAGATTTTTATCCACGAGACAAATATATAAATATCAGATATGCTAGTGTTACATACCGAACCGAATCTGTGCATCATTAAGTAAGCCTCTGCTGTGGGATTCATTCCTAGATGTTCCAACTTCCACCCAATCAGCTGTAAATTAATAAAATCATTCTTAATTTTCCCTAAGTTATACTGACACATTTTGTTTTGTCTGTATGTTGATCTGTTATTTAGACAGAATTTGTAATAAAGTGATATTTTGCTTTATTTCTCCTACACTGTGCTGTCAATTGTTTTGTATGTGAGTTGGTCTGTTATAATACTACTATACTGTGCTTTTTTTGTTTTGTCTGTGTGTCTGTATATTGATCTGTATTTTAGACAGAATTTGTAATAAAGTGATATTTTGCTTTTTTTTCTCATACACTATGCTATTTTTGTCTGTGTGTTGGTCTGTTATTTTAACTACTTTACTAATTTGTCTTTGTCTTTGTGTTTGTCAGTTGTCTGACCTTGTCCTTCAATCCCTCCATGATTCCTGCAGTTGTTCCGGTGCAGTGGATCAGGACAACTCCTAACACTCGGTCAGGCTGGGCCATCTACAACAACAAAACAACTGTTTACATCAGCCTACTAGCAACTTCTGTCTGAATGATACCAAATCAAACAAATATTGAATTCCTCATGGAAATGCAACTTACATACAATATGTGACATTATTCTACACTGTCTCATGTGGTTTGAAGTTTGAAGAGGGGGTTCAATTGTGAACTAATGTCAAATGCACATGCTCCAATAGTCCCATCATAGGACATATTATCTTTACATGTCATATAGAGTCAGTGTAACTAGGAGACATTGTTCTTCATTAATTAATTTAATGGCCTCTCTGACAAACACAACCCAATACTTAATATCCCTGTTAATTAATTACCACTGAAATGTAGAAAAAATCAATGGTAAAAGAGCTGGAATTAACTTCCGCAGCCCTGATGTAATCACTGCTAATGGGTGTCTTTTAGTAGAGATATTATCCAGAGATTATAACTAATATATAAATCATGATCTGTTACAGAGGCTGCAACAGTGGATGATGTTGACTGTGCCTTCTAACCTAGGTCTCCCTATCAAGTTTTATGTCAACACAAGACCATATTGAGCAAAGATGTAACAAATTTTAATACAATACAAATTATTTCATTTGTTTATCTACATTCCCGGTACTTGAAGACAAGTATAATATAGTGCTTTTCAATGGATGTCACAGCAGAGCAATATTGGAAGGCAGTTTTGCTCAATTATTTAGATTAAGGAGCATTTAGCTTTATCTGGATTGAGGAGCTAGGAGTTAAGCTTTGTTTATCTGGATTGAGGAGCTAGTAGTTAAGCTTTGTTTATCTGGATTGAGGAGCAAGAAGTTTAGCTTTGTTTATCTAGATTGAGGAGCTAGGAGATTAGCTTTGTTTTTCTAGATTGAGGAGCTAGGAGTTTAGCTTTGTTTATCTGGATTGAGGAGCTAGGAGTTTAGCTTTGTTTAACTGGATTGAGGAGCTAGGAGTTTCACTTTGTTTATCTGGATTGAGGAGCTAGGAGTTAAGCTTTGTTTATCTGGATTGAGATGCAAGGAGATTACCTTTGTTTTTCTAGATTGAGGAGCTAGGAGTTTAGCTTTGTTTATCTTGATTGAGGAGCAAGGAGATTAGCTTTGTTTTTCTAGATTGAGGAGCTAGGAGTTTAGCTTTGTTTATCTGGATTGAGGAGCTAGGAGTTTAGCTTTGTTTAACTGGATTGAGGAGCTAGGAGTTTCACTTTGTTTATCTGGATTGAGGAGCTAGGAGTTTCACTTTGTTTATCTGGATTGAGAGGCTAGGAGTTAAGCTTTGTTTATCTGGATTGAGAAACAAGGAGATAAGCTTTGTTTTTCTAGATTGAGGAGCTAGGAGTTTAGCTTTGTTTATCTGGATTGAGGAGCAAGGAGATTAGCTTTGTTTATCTGGATTGAGGAGCAAGGAGATTAGCTTTGTTTTTCTAGATTGAGGAGCAAGATTAGCTTTGTTTATCTAGATTCAGGAGCTAGGAGTTTAGCTTTGCATATCTGGCTTGAGGAGCTAGGAGTTTAGCTTTGTTTATCTGGATTGAGGAGCTAGGAGTTTAGCTTTGTTCATCTCTATAAAGGAGCAAGGAGTTTAGCTTTGTTTATCTGGATTGAGGAGCTAGGAGTTTAGCTTTGTTTACCTGGATTGAGGAGCTAGGAGTTCAGTTTTTGTTTATCTGGATTTAGGAGCTAGGAGTTTAGCTTTTGTTTATCAGGATTGTGGAGCTAGGAATTAAGCTTTATTTATATGGATCGAGTAGCTAGGAATTCAGCTTTATCTGGATTGAAGAGTTTAGAAATTTATATCTGGATTGAGGAGGAATTTAGCTATATATCTACATCTGGATTGAGTTATCAGCTAGTACCATACTTATTGAGGTATATGTATACTTCTTGTTTGAAATGTCAGCCACACTTGATATGCTATAAAGAATGAGTTTTTGGCTGTTGGAAAATCCTATACTGCAAACTGCCGGATGCACAGTAAGTTAATTTCACACCAAGAGGTGTCAACCTCTATCAAATGGATACAAATTCTGAAGTCAGTGCCTCAGACACTGACATTTTCACCATTAATAATTTCACACCCTTGCTTGTCATCTGCCATCAAATGTTTACCTTAATGTTCCAGTATTGATTGTGTGTCATTGCTGTTGTGAAGTTATTGCAATATTTTGAGGCTTCTCTCTTTTGTACTTATAGTTACGACATTTTTATTGCTTTTCAATTACATGCAGACAAATTAGTTACTGGGGGAAATATTAGGTTTCCAATTGTATAAATACAAATAATGGAACATAAAATAGACGTACAGCAAACCTGGCAAGGATGTTGGCCCCTGCTCCCTCTCCGATCCCCACCACCTGCTTAATGCTGTAAAACATCAAAGATTCACAGAGTTACAAAATACACAACCGAAGATCAACATAATATAAAATACACAAGTACAGTGTATCTTCAGATGATGAAATAAATTAGGTTTCGATAAAAGTGTAAAATACATCTATCTAAATATCTGAGGTTTTCTATAAATAAATTAATATATATTTTCAGAACTATACGTGCATACGTACTCAAGTTGGTCCAGAATACAGACAAGATCTTCTCCAAGACTCTGCACACTGGGGAAGTTATAGCTGAAATAAAAATGTCAAGGGGAGTTAATCTCAGGAAAAAAATTACAAAGGGAGATAATCACTGTCAATCAGAGTTAATTAAACAAGAGGCCCATGGGCCACATCGCTCACCTGAGAAGCTTTGACCTTTCTGTTCTTTACCAGATTTCCCCCTTGTTATACATAATGCATCCCCACCCTACACCACTGATCATAATTTAGACATTTTGAAATCTACACTACCCCATGATCCTTCCATGGGCACATATGAGAAGAAGATTTTCAAAGATTTTTCCTATATCTTTCTATGTAAAACTTTGATACCCCATTGTGGCCCCGCCCTTCCCCCAGGGGTCATGATTTGAACAATTTAGAATCTACACTATACCAGGATGCTTCCACATCAGTTTCAGCTTTTTTGGCCCAGTGGTTCCTGAGAAGAAGATTTTCAAAGATTTTTCCTATATATTTCTATGTAAAACTTTGATTCCCCATTGTGGCCCCGCCCTTCCTCCAGGGGTCATTATTTGAACAATTTAGAATCTAAATTATACCAGGATGCTTCCACATAAGTTTCAGCTTTTCTGGCCCAGTGGTTCTTGAGAAGAAGATTTTCAAAGATTTTTCTTATATATTTCTATATAAAACTTTGATTCCCCATTGTGGCCCCGCCCTTCCCCCGGGGGTCATGGAGTGAACAATTTAGAATCTACACTACCCCAGGATACTTCCACATAAGTTTCAGCTTTTCTGGCCAAGTGGTTCTTGAGAAGAAGATTTTCAAAGATTTTTCCTATATATTTCTATATAAAACTTTGATTCCCCATTGTGGCCCCGCCCTTCCCCCGGGGGTCATGATTTGAACAATTTAGAATCTACACTATACCAGGATGCTTCCACATAAGTTTCAGCTTTTCTGGCCCAGTGATTCTTGAGCAGAAGATTTTCAAAGATTTTTTCCTATATATTTCTATATAAAACTTTGATATCCTATTGTGGCCCCGCCCTTCCCCCGGGGGTCATGATTTGAACAATCTAGAATCTACACTATACCAGGAAGCTTCCACATAAGTTTCAGTTTTTCTGCCCCAGTGGTTCTTGAGAAGAAGATTTTCAAAGATTTTTCCTATATATTTCTATATAAAACTTTGATCCCCCATTGTGGCCCCGCCCTTCCCCCGGGGGTCATGATGTGAACAATTTTGAATCTACACTATACCAGGATGCTTCCACATAAGTTTAAGCTTTTCTGGCCAAGTGGTTCTTGAGGAGAAGATTTTCAAAGATTTTTCCTAGATATTTCTATATAAAACTTTGATCCCCCATTGTGGCCCCGCCCTTCCCCCGGGGGTCATGATGTGAACAATTTAGAATCTACACTACCCCAGGATGCTTCCACATAAGTTTCAGCTTTACTGGCCCAGTGGTTCTTGAGAAGAAGATTTTTTAATGACCCAACCCTATTTTTGTCTTTTCGTGATTATCTCCCCTTGCAAGGGGATATGTCCCTTCATTTTAACAATTTAAATTCCCCTTCACCCAAGGATGCTTTGTACCAAGTTTGGTCAAAATTGGCCCAGTGGTTCTTGAGAAGAAGTCGAAAATGTGAAAAGTTTACAGACGGACAGACGGACGGACGACGGACAAAATGTGATCAGAAAAGCTCACTTGAACCTTCTGCTCAGGTGAGCTAAAAACTCAGGGAGAGTTATGACTGTAGGATGTAAGGAGGGGGAGCTACATACAAATTGAAGGAAAGGTCACTATGAAAATCAGTTCAGTGAGACAAATTACTTTGAATCAGAATCTAAATTTATTGCAAAAACTATTAAACATGTTACAGAATTTGAAAAATAATGGTCATTTAAAATATCTATGCAAAAGCTACGGATTAAACCTTGTTTAATTCATCGTTCAAGTGAACCTTAGAAACTGATGGTGTCTACCTCTACCCATCCTCTGACTCAAGGCTATTTATCATAAAGCCTATGGATTGAAAGGAAATCAAATACAGGTTGATGGACAGACAGACAGACAAATGAACACTGTGATAACTACTAGGGCACCTGCATCGTAATGCATGGTCCATATAAAAAAATCTTAATAAAGGAAAATTCTAATTTATTAATGAAGAGACATAACAAATTACATTTAAAACAAAAAAAATTGTCCATCTCAAACAGTTATAAGCATATTAAACTGTAATTCACTAGCTCAGCAAATAATTCTTTATTACTGAGGTTGTTACAGTATGATGAATTTTTACTGGACACATTGTTATTCAATGTTACTTTCATGCATACATTTTTAGCAAACAACTGCTGTTCATGAAATTCAAATTTTCAAAAATTACTCTACTGCTATTTCATCAAACAGTTTGTAAAAACCTGCTATATTATTCATTTCAAACTACATATATACGTCAATTAATATTCACTTTATAGATACACATGCATGCACAAAAAATGATTTTTTTATTCTTCAAAAGGCATGAACAAAATAGAAACTGAACTCTATTGAAAAAGCTTATCTTTGAAGTAACAATGGATTTTCTATAAAATAAAATTTCCTCTATACAATCAATGCTCATTATTTAAGATTTCAGGTGTTTCCTTTCACAAGTCGATTTTTTGAAAATCAATATTCAATAAAAGTCCCTGAAAACTCGTGCCCTGATATTCTAGATCTATAAAAAAACAAGTTCTGACTTATTCTTTGGTCTGACAACCTAAGTCTCAGCCATGTGTATGTGACAGTGGGATAGCCATAGTTATAAGACATATGGTAGACTACGAACAAATACAAATAAAAATTATTTCATTAAATGAACAGAAAAACATAATTTGCTTCTATTATGCCTACTTTGGTTTTTAAACCAATATCAGGTAATTCATTACAAAGTTCACATTATACGAATAAAGGTGACAAGTAGCAGATAACAAATGAGAAATTCTGATAAAAATTCTGTCTAGTAGGTATGACTTTTGAAGCTTCTGAATATATTTTCCCTAAGGACATAGCAAGAATAGAATCTCATTAGAATGCCACTGTTGACAGTTGAATTTCAGTTTCTCTAATTTATATTCGTGGAAATAAAAGCTGTACTTTTAAATCTGTAGTATGGAAATCTACAAGAATATGAAGCTGTTGTTCAAATTGACTACAAGTCTGAATGGCAATACATTTCCTGCTTCAAAGCAGGACTGCAGGGACATATAGGGCAAATATTTGGTAGTTATAGCTGAAATAAAAATGTGAAGGGGAGTTAATCTCCGGAAAAAAATTACAAAGGGAGAAAATCACTGTCAATCAGAGTTAATTAAAAAGCTCAGGGAGAGTTATGACTGTAGGATGTAAGGAGGGGGAGCTACATACAAACTGAAGGAAAGGTCACTATGAAAATCAGTTCAGTGAGACAAATTACTTTGAATCAGAATCTAAATTTATTGCAGAAACTATCAAACATGTTACAGAATTTGAAAAATAATGGTCATTTAAAATATCTATGCAAAAGCTACGGATTAAACCTTGTTTAATTCATCGTTCAAGTGAACCTTAGAAACTGATGGTGTCTACCTCTACCAATCCTCTGACTCGAGGCTTATTATTATAAAGCATACGGATTGAAAGGAACGTGTGTTATAAAATCAAATACAGGTTGATGGACAGACAGACAGACAAATGAACACTGTGATAACTACTAGGGCACCTGCATCGTAATGCATGGTCCATATAAAAAAATCTTAATAAAGGAAAGTTTTAATTTATTAATGAAGAGACATAACAAATTACATTTAAAACAAAAAAAAATTTTCCATCTCAAACAGTTATAAGCATATTAAAATGTAATTCACTAGCTCTGCAAATAATTCTTTATTACTGAGGTTGTTACAGTATGATGAATTTTTACTGGACACATTGTTATTCAATGTTACTTTCATGCATACATTTTTAGCAAACAACTGCTGTTCATGAAATTCAAATTTTCAAAAATTACTCTACTGCTATTTCATCAAACAGTTTGTAAAAACCTGCTATATTATTCATTTCAAACTACATATACACAATTAATAAGGATGTGCGATTTTATCGGTATACCAGTATATCGCGATTTTTTGTTGCGTGATACGTATCGTGATACAGAGATCTAAATACCGGTCTTTAGGTACATATTATAAAATCCAAAAATTATTCATTTATTTGTTCAATCCTTCAACATGTTCAAATTTCAATTCCAGCAAGTATAAAAAATGATTAAAAAGTGAAAAGAACGGCATCTTACCGTCCAAACATAATTGATTTTGTATACATAAAAATTTCAAGAAAGTAAAATTTTGTTTTTCTAGCATATTTTTTAGAAAAATAATGGCTTTTCAAATAAAATCATTGTAAAAACTGCTTGTAAGAATATTATGATATTATCGTGATATTGTGGGGGGAAAAATCGTGATATATCGCGATACGAAATTTTTGGCGATACCCATCCCTAACAATTAATATTCACTTTATAGATACACATGCATGCACAAAAAATGATTTTTTTATTCTTCAAAAGGCATGAACAAAATAGAAACTGAACTCTATTGAAAAAACTTATCTTTGAAGTAACAATGGATTTTCTATAAAATAAAATTTCCTCTATACAATCAATGCTCATTATTTAAGATTTCAGGTGTTTCCTTTCACAAGTCGATTTTTTGAAAATCAATATTCAATAAAAGTCCCTGAAAACTCGTGCCCTGATTTTCTAGATCTATAAAAAACAAGTTCTGACTTATTCTTTGGTCTGACAACCTAAGTCTCAGCCATGTGTATGTGACAGTGGGATAGCCATAGTTATAAGACATATGGTAGACTACGAACAAATACAAATAAAAATTATTTCATTAAATGAACAGAAAAACATAATTTGCTTCTATTATGCCTACTTTGGTTTTTAAACCAATATCAGGTAATTCATTACAAAGTTCACATTATACGAATAAAGGTGACAAGTAGCAGATAACAAATGAGAAATTCTGATAAAAATTCTGTCTAGTAGGTATGACTTTTGAAGCTTCTGAATATATTTTCCTTAAGGACATAGCAAGAATAGAATCTCATTAGAATGCCACTGTTGACAGTTGAATTTCAGTTTCTCTAATTTATATTCGTGGAAATAAAAGCTGTACTTTTAAAGCTGTCGTATGGAAATCTATAAGAATATGTAGCTGTTGTTCAAATTGACTACAAGTCTGAATGGCAATACATTTCCTGCTTCAAAGCAGGACTGCAGGGACATATAGGGCAAATATTTGGCTTCATAAGTTATGTATATTAGCTTGACGTGTGTGTTCTACCAGTGTTCTAACTCTCAGCTTTCGGTTTATATAATGTGCAAATTATATATCAATATTCTCCTGTAAGCATGATAAGCTATGATGCATATATACAATATTTAGCAACATAACACTCATTTATCATTATGTTTTAAATCATTACTTCAAGTTTTTTTCCCCTTTCAGTGAGACACAAAACTTCCTTCAAAATCCCCATTTGGGTGTCTTAGGTTGACATTTTGCCACATACATGATTTTTTATCCCCTAACAATAGTTGGAGGGGATATAGTAATGCAATCATGTGTGTGTGTTTGTTGGTGAGTGAGTTAATTCTGTGATAAACAGAAGTGACGTAATTTGCATTGCAATCATTGTCAAATGCTGTCTTGATTTCTAGATATGCTGCGAGGGGATGCTTTGCCTTGTAGTGCCCCTTTTTCGTAGTTCTCAGGTCCAGGAGGACTATTTCAGGCCACAACAGACACTGTTTGTATCATATTCATAGAGAGATCAATCATGCAGACTGACAGGACAACATCTATATACAGAAGTCCAATACATTCAGTGACAGAAATACACAGAAATATTGATATACTGACAGAAATACACAGAAATACAAAGTTTGTTAAGCAGAGACACAAGGTCAATTACAGAGATGGTTACAAAATGAACAAACAATATTAATTCCTTATGTTAAATGTGTCACTATGGCAAGATGTCTATAACATTATCACAGACAGAGGAGTTTTTTTTGCCAGCACAGTCCTGGCATAGTTTTCTGTAGAATAATACTGTCTAGTTTTTCATTCAAGAAATTCCTTCATAGAAACAACCTGATTAAGGAAGTTTGTATCCAAGTTGCATCCAATCTGCATCATTTATAAACTCTAAGTATGATGAAAAGTAGATAATAAAGTAGATAAGTAGATAATAAACAAAAAGTTTTAAAAGTAGATAATACATGTAAAGTTTCATGATGACCATTCATGATGGACAATCTTGACTACATTAAAAAAAAATTAAGATGCCCCAATGTATATGTAGATGCTGATGGAACATGTGATGTTAAATTGTTTATGAGTGAAATTGAGATACATAGAAATTCCACATAACTTCAGACAACGTGAATACACAATACATGAATGACAATTCATCAGGACATACAAATGAACAACATTAGAAGGGTAGTAAATGTGACATTTACACTAGATAGAGAGATACAGATATAAATATTTCTGTTACTACGTCCCAAGATGCTCTCATCAGATGCAACATTCATAACAACAGTCAGGGGTGGATGTCTAGATTGACCTTAGGTCAGAGGTGGAGTTTCCGGTAGTGACATCACAAACAGCTGATTGACAAATACTAAATCTCAGATCATGAAAACTGACACCTAATTTCAAGGTAATTTTCTCTGTAACTTGAACAGTCTTGATTTATTCAGGGGGACTACATTACAACATGCCCTAAACATGGTGATCCACCCCTGGAGTGACAATATAGATGAGGACAAGCACATTGACAATATTCCCCTCACTTGTGAGTATTACCAAAGTGAGATCCCTGAACCTCGTTTGGGAGGATGCCTATTGTCAAAAAAAAGAAGACAAATCACATAATGCCTTATTACAACATGGAGTTTCAAAGCCATCATCCGATTTTATAATTGTTATTTTGCACAAATTAGAATACTAGGACCTCAATTATTTCTAATGAGAGGAAAAAACAATTTTTAGATCATGAATTTGTACTTTTTAAATAAAATCATGCCTACAGAAAAAAAAAGAAACACATGACGATTCCCGTGTCCACAGAGCATCAGATCAGATTATTTTTCTGCTGTCTACCCTAATCCTCCGATCACAATACCAAAGCTTTTAATAGAAGAAACCAGCGGAGAGCATTTCAACAAATGGCACCATGCAAGCAATCTAATGTGTAAAAAAAAAAAATCAATTTCTTTCTACAGACTTTTAAAAAGAAAAAAGAAATGCCTGGCTTTTGGTGAACTCAAAACCAAAACAAACAGTAGCACCTGGTCTTCAGGGTCAAAATAAATTTATAAATGCATGACGCATTATTTTGTAAAACTTTTTAAGTTAGACAGGGCTCTGGTTTGGATGTATGGGAAACCAATTCATTTTACAATTGATTCTCCATTTTTCTACACATGATAAAGACAATCACAAATGATATTGTTTGCCCACCAGGAAATATTGGATGACAGAATATCCGACTCCCCAGATTATATGATGGTTGAATTGATAAACATGATGTAAAAAAGTATTTGGTATAATTTTCCGAATCAATAATGAATGATGTATCGTGTAATAATGATACTGAGGATGAACAGATAATCTGCCTCAGACCTGATGTAATCTGGTCCTCATCATGGTCACATATTGCTACATGTACCTACGTACAGGAATGTAAGCTATTTATAGAGGTAGCTGGGCTGCTGCTAATAAAGATAAAGACACAGACTTTATCAAAATGAACACCTTGATATCTTTTACTTGAAATTCAACAGATTGTGATGAATCTCTTTTAATAAAAGCATGTGCTTGTTAGGCAAGGCTTAAGATTTTGACATTAATGACCTTGAACACTTTCTCTAATCTTGACAAGGAAAGGCATGACGAAATATGCTTTGGATGATTTAATTTTTTTTTGCACAAAGCAAGGAAGAAATGCTTGCATCCCCTGATTCTTGTTTTTATTTTACCACCATTGATGACAGAATGATGAGATGGATGGCAAGATGGCCATATTTCCTTACTAACACCAGTGTATGGCCATATTTCCTGACTAACCTAGTTTGTCAATTGTACCGTTAATACTAGCCTCAGGTAAGGGGCCCCTGACAAAGGTAACTCATGAGACAGAGGAGGTATATGGAGATGTTGACACTGATGATAAAAACACCATCTAATTAACATCTCAATTAATCATTTACAGTTAAGGACCAGAGATATTCTTGCACCACATATCCAGTTTATTCACTGAAGAGATGCATCTACGATCTACGATTTCTTTTACATTAATCTTAAAGTGCAAAAAGGATATATATAACCCACTGTAAAATCACATATTTTTGTTGGGGCAAATTTTCTGCAGTTTGAGGAAAAACTCTTGGTTCATGGGGATTTGATTTCATGGAAGAGGAATTATGTTACATTTTACACTTTGTGGTGGACACGACTTTGTGGGTATCTATACACCTCAAAATCAACAAAAATTACCCTCCCCTCCCCCCAAAAAAGTTTGATTTCACAGTATTAATAATTGCTACATTCTGCTAAACAGTATTTCACTAATTTTCAATCTTAATAAATATTTATATTTATATATGTTTAACCATTTTACAGTTGTGTTGTCAATTGTGTTCCATTAACTGTTCCTATAATTCATTGAAGTTCCTTTAGCTATCCAATGGTAGTGTAACATGCATGGAATCCTCATAGAATGGGCTATCCATTTTTATTTCCTAGTTTCCTCACTATTATTTCATTGCCCCTATGATCCACTTCTTCTTGCTATCTTAATCAAATGTTCATTCTAAGTTGTTGATCTAAATTTCTACAACCACCCCAACCCCCCAGCATCCCCCATCCCCCGAATCATTTTGACAAGTTACTGAAACCTTTTTAAACATGCATCGTCAAGTTTTTGTCATAGATCCTGGCTCTACAATGACTTTCATCATTTTGGCAGAACTGACACATCCTTTTTTTAAAAAGTTTACTTTGTATAAAAGCATTGTTTCAAACAGATCTGTATCAGGCACCAGTATCATAGTAGTGATTTTGGGAGACAGATCAATTAAATGTACTAGTATGTTAACTATGTATAAAATGACTCTTTGTTTATGTCCCTTCTAGAATTCTTTACTTGTACATGTTGCACTGGCAAGTACCAATTGCCTGTGGAAGGCACAAAATGTTAGCATTTACTGCAACACAAGACCTCCATTTATCTAAACATGTTTAACGGTAAAGTAGTATTTGTGGACTATCTACAATAAAATAGTATTGTCCTGATCCATAATTAAGGTAACCATAAAACATTTTGAGCACATTCATGGTTACTCGCAATACATGTGTATTGTGCTTCCTTAAATGACAATTAAGTATATATAACATTTGTATGTAATCTGACATTACTTCGTTAGTAATTTCACATTACTACATTAGTGACAATTGAAAGATAACCATACCTTTCCATTCCCCACACAACATCAAGAAAGTCTACATCAAACATAATTCCCTGATCCATCACTGAACATATAAACTTGTACTTTTCAGATCTTTATGATTAAAATATACATACTTTGGAGCAAGATCAGGGCCTTACTTTACTACTCATACAAATATATCTACTCTGGAGGGATACGGGAGCAATATCTTCCTACATATACTCTTGGGGGAGATCTGGGGCATTATCTTTCTACTATTTACATACTCTGGAGGGAGATCAGGGACATTATCTTCCTACAATAAACAAACTCTGGAGGGAGATGGGGGCATAATTATCCTACAATAAACAAACTCTGGAGGGAGATTGGGGCATAACCATCCTACAATAAACAAACTCTGAAGGGTTATTGGGGGCATTATCTTCCTACAATAAACAAGCTCTGAAGGGAGATTGGGGGCACTATCTTCCTACAATAAACAAACTCTGAAGGGAAATTGGGGGCATTATCTTCCTACAATAAACAAACTCTG
>PRKT01000078.1:524856-550723 GCA_003671525.1 Saccostrea glomerata
AAGTTCTGAGAGCTATTCGATTCAGATTTAAATACTCTAAACCTTTTAAAGGATTGGAATAAAGTGTATTATTTCTTTTTAATTACTTTTTATTCGCCATATATATGTATATGGTAAAAAAAAAAAGGCTTGGTACTATATATATGGTCAAGATCAATCAATACCCGTCTCAACTGTATTTTTGCTATTCAGAAATCACATTAAAAATTTCTAGAAGAACTCAATACTGCAGTGTATAAATGCAAAGATTTTTTCAACATACCCTATAAGTGGAAATTTTAGTGAAACGCAAATTTAGCGATTTGTCCTTAAAAATTGTTTTTTCTTAGTGAGATGCAATTTTAGTGATTTTTAAAATGTTCACTAAAGAAGCTATTACAAATAAAATGCAATTAATTTTTAGCTATATGAAATTTTAGCGATCTCAGCACCCTCCCTTATAATGCCAAAATTAAATCCTCGCTAAAAATTCTACTTATAATAATGGTACATCTAGATCCTTTCCTGACATAGAATGCTAGGCCACATACTGTTTAAAATACTGTGCTAAACCAGTGGTGACCTTTTGTTTTTGAAGCAGAGGGGGTGACTGACTCCCTAATTTCCAGTATTCCTGCATAATTAGAAAGACACCAGTAAATAATGCTAATACTCCACAGCTAACTGAAGGTCTTCGTAGAGAGGGCCGCTAATAAACTATGTCTGATTTTACATAGTCAACAAATTTAAAGAGAGGAAACCAAATGTCAGCCCAAATTTACATAGGATTGCTCTAAAAAAAATACCCCGCAGCCAATAAAATAACAAGAGGAATCACACTGCAATAAATGGTTTTGAACAAAAAATTATCCTATTTATTTATATAGCATTTTAGTTGAATTGTAATAATTAAGTTGATGTACAGTCAGATGTGTCAATGTACTTGATGTTGGCAACTAAAACATGGTAAAATTCACATTTTAGGATTTCAAGGCTTTGTAAAGCTAGAAAAAGCACAAACTATAAATTCAGCCTTCATTTTCTTTTGACATTTGCTATCAAAACAACCCATCTCTTCTTTTTGAAGACTTGTGGTGGCTTTATGCATATAAAGTAAAGCCCAATCCAATAATGGCATTTATATACAAGCTAGATGACATCTTGGGGAACCCCATGCAGTTGGAAAGAGGAAAGGGATGGTAAAAAAAAAATTGCTGACCAATCATGTCCTAGCTGCATTAAATCGTATATACGAGTTTTGAGCGAATTTAGTAGACAATTGACTTTAAAGTACCGGTACATCAATCTGCATGACCCCAGGTTTGAAAACCATGAAGTAAATAATCTTGGTAATGTCTGTATATTTATTAGAATTTAATTACTACTGAATGACTCCAGTTGTTTTTCCACTGGCTGCAAGGTACTTTATTGAAAAAAAGTGTTTGTTTTTTTTTAAGTTTGACTCTGTGTAACTGCCCCCCTGTGGAATGCTAATACATGTACATGCCAATTCAACCTCTCTCTCTCTCATCTCCCAACACAAATCAAATCAAAATTATCTGCTACACCCTTAGGTAAATACAGTTAAAAGTAGGTGAACTACAACACAGAGACAGATAAACAAGATAAAAATAGCTATTTACAATAACACGACACTGTCATTACCGCTTACTGTCTTCAGTGCTGTATCTATTTTTGTCATTTGGGAAAAGGAATAAAAGTGCAATTCGAACACCAAACCTCATCATGTGCTTGTTTCTGTTTTTCTCAATATTCCTTTGCATTCTTTTTCATAACTTTATGAAGAGGCAGTTCAATACATCTGTCATTCATATTTCTTGCCTCTCTCTCTCTCTCTCTCTCTCTATCTCTCTCGCTCTTCCCATTCTTGTAGATTTATGGAATGCCATTTTGCGAGTAAGCCAAAAACATTTTAAGGCATATGCAGATCTGTGTGAAAAACAATCATTTTTCGTGTAACATTTTCTGCTGTTTTGACTATAAATATTTTTTTCATCGGGACATCTGTTTCTGACCCTGTTAACACTTGTTGCTGTTTCGCTGCTTGGACAGAAGCCAAAATAAGATTCTGCTGTGAGGAATATTCTACAGCAAAAATAAAAGACCATTTCACGTTCTCAATCACTCTAACAGAGGTAAATATTTGTAAATAGTGCTCTGCGTCTTGTATTATTAACAATTTATAACTACAATAAAGCCTGTGTTGGAGGTGTACACAGAAAAGTGAAGCACTTTTATTCTTGCAATTATTTTATCTGTGCAAAAACACTGATTGAAATACTTACGATTGCATCCTAAATCATGAACTGTTAGGATTATAAAGTGCTTGTGTTTCAAGTCTCCCTAAAAATAATAATACACATTTTTTATTTCAGTAAAATTCATTTACAAATACTGTACAAATATTTTATTTTACTTAAACCAGATTTATTATGTTTCTTTGGATCATTAAAAAATAAAATGATTGAATGTTGACAAGATCATATCAAGTCAAGAACAGTTCTGGTAAGAAAAACAAGGTCAAAGTGTCATAGAACACAGATGGATGACACACATCAGTAAATATTTATGTCACCCTGACAAAAACAAAACCACGTGGACTAGTAACATGCTCTTGTTTACTTCATCGTCTATCTAGGTCACCTATCAAAATTTATCAAAAAGTATCTACTCTGTTCCATCCATAAATAGCCTTTGACTAATACCGCGATTGGCTTTGTGTAATTTTCGCTACGACGACTTTTACAACGTGTTCTCAAGCGTAACGCGCGTCTGCTTGATGACCTTGTGTGAACTGAAAGGCGTCAGTGTTGCCCAAAGTCAATATGTTTTGCAATTCAAGCACAGAATTGATTAGCAGAATGCAATTTTGGTGCCAAATATTCACGATAATAAAGCAATTTATACAAATATAGGCTACGAGATTTTTAGCAGAAGATGCACTTTGCTTAGATTGGAAAATGAATAGGCCTATGCACATTTTTTTAAAAATTCAATCATTTCATTAACAGCTTCTTTTTCCTCCTTCCCCAATATAATTTGAATAATCTTACCTCAATATGAACGTTATACTTCCCCGCTCTTGGGGCGGATATTTCCCGGTGCTGCAAAAAAACAAAACAAAACAGAAATTTGAAAATTTTCCAAACTGCAAAATTCCAATACACAACAGCATAAAACCAACCCAATTTTTAAAAGCACACGCTCAAAACACATAAATGCTATTGAAAAAAAAACAGTTATCAAAAATGTAGCACAATTATTAATTCACTGCAATTGTTAATCAGAACACTTCCAGACATATCCTACCTCCATCTTGCATTGAAATAATGATTTCTATGAGTAGCGCCCCTTGATATTGACCCACTTTAATATTGTATGCAAATTAGAATTTTCGGGAAGATTATTTTTCCGTTTTTGTCTTGCAATACGTAGATCTACTATAGATATTGATGAACATATTGGGATCTAAGCTGCAAAGAAAATTATTTTTCTAAAATCATGGGGATCTGTAAATAAGAATATACAGTTAACGGCTTAAGAGATCACAGCAAGCAGGTCTAAAATTTTATTTTTCAAATCGTTAAAAAAAATTCATGTAGATCTACTTGACTTCTTAAAATAACGAATGGCCTATCATATGTTTTAATCTATAGAATCGTTACCTTGCCTGAACATTTTTTATCATAGTAAAATGTTATGTCTTGGGAAAAAGAAGTGGGAACAGACCCACCCACCCGTATGATATTCAATGATATTCAATGATATACAACTATATTCAATGATAAGCAATGATATTCAATGGCATTTGCGAGAGAGTTATCTTTCCTGGACCATATCTCTATTTGTCTCCATAACGTGACTTAACTCATATTGAGTTAAGTCTGATTATATCTAAAATTGCATTCTGTTTTAACTGTTTGTTTTTTGTTGTGAAGCTGAGAGAAAGAGTAGCTCTGCTGAAGACTGCAGAAAAAGAAACAGAGGAGCAAAAGAGAGATGAAATTCTGACTGCCAAACAGGTAAAGTCCTCTACATATATTTTTAAAACATTTAAATCAGAATACTGAGATAAACAGGTAGCTCCTAGAGGACAACTTTCTAGAGTTACAATTTCTGTATTGCATACAAATAATGACAAGGATTCTCTTTAGTCTCTTTTATTCTTGTAGTTAGTACAAAATACACGTTTTGTTGTAGGTATAAAGGTTAAACTGTTTTTGAAATCTCTTTCAGGAAAAGGATCAGATGTTATTGGAGACATTAGAAACAATATCTAAACACAGACTGGAACAGACTAAGTCTGCTGCTGTCAGGTGAGGATCGCGGGGATGTAACGTAAAACAGAAGGACTCTTGGGAGTCATTTTAATTAGCTCATTGCATAAAAAATAAAAAAGAATAACCAAGAACATTTTAACGACTTTCCGTAAATAAACCTTAATTAACAATTTGAAAGTGAACAGAGAAATGTATGAATAAAATTGCTAATAGTAGATTTGTAGTAAGACATAAATATAACCTTGTTACACATTGTCAATAACTAGATGAATTTTCCATGGCAGTATTTTTTTTTTTCTGTTGTAGATTTGAATGTAAAAAGAAAGGGTTGATTCCTAAGAAGCCAGAGATCAAAGATCCCAAACTTCAGGAGCTGGAGAAGAAACTGGAGGAAAGGAAAGCTCAGAGAAAGCGGGAACAGGAAAAAGCTAAACTGGTCCCCAGCAAACAGTCCATGAACCAGACAAGGAGTCTGATCAATCAGAAGGTAGGACAGTGGTACAGGTGTAATGTAATGTAAAGATAGCAAACATTTAACATAGCATAAACAGTGGTACAGGTGTAATGTAATGTGAGGTAAACAAACAGTTAACATAAACAGTGGTACAGGTGTAATGTAATGTGAGGTGAACAAACAGTTAACATAACATAAACAGTGGTACAGGTGTAATATAATGTGAGGTTAACAAACAGTTAACATAACATAAACAGTAGTACAGGTGTAATGTAATGTGAGGTTAACAAACATTTAACATAACATAATCAGTGGTACAGGTGTAATGTAATGTAAAGATAGCAAACATTTAACATAACATAAACAGTGGTACAGGTGTAATGTAATGTAAAGATAGCAAACAGTTAACATAACATAAACAGTGGTACAGGTGTAATGTAATGTGAGGTTAACAAACAGTTTACATAGCATAAATAGTAGTCAGGTGTAATGTAATGTAAGATAAACAAACATTTAACATAACATAAACAGTGGTACAGGTGTAATGTAATGTGAGGTTAACAAACAGTTAACATAACATAAACAGTGGTACAGGTGTAATGTAATGTGAGGTAAACAAACAGTTAACATAGCATAAACAGTAGTACAGGTGTAATGTAAAGTGAGGTTAACAAAAAGTTAACATAAACAGTGGTACAGGTGTAATGTAATGTGAGATTAACAGACAGTTTACATAACATAAACAGTGGTACAGGTGTAATGTAAGGATAACAAACAGTTAACATAGCATTAACAGTGGTACAGGTGTAATGTAATGTGAGGTAAACAAACAGTTAACATAGCATAAATAGTTGTACAGGTGTAATGTAATGTGAGGTTAACAGACAGTTTACATAACATAAACAGTGGTACAGGTGTAATGTAATGTAAGGATAACAAACATTTATGGGCCTCACTTTGGTCTTATCCAACATGGATATTTTTAGGTATAATGATAACCCAATGATTTACCTGGTTATTTTTCAGGTATTTGTTGACGTGTTCCTCCACAGACAGCATGTCTCCATTGTAAGTGTCCAGTACCTGGATACAGTGGACCAGCAACTGACCGTGGGTCAAACTCATCCTGATAATAGCAAAACAAAAAATATTACTTAGATTCTAATCACTAATCTGTCATAATACTTACTCAAACAACTAATTAAAATGTGTCAGAATAATGAAGTACTGATCTCATGTAATACTGTCACTGTCATATCTTCACATAATTTATCAAACATCAAAGGCAGTATCTTGATCACAAGAAAAATTATCTTTATTTGTTTTAATTTCATTACACTGTACTGTGTTCAGATAGTATTTGATGTAAATAGGATGAAAAGCAGGTCTGATATCTCCTTGTTCAACAGCTTCCACAATTCAATTGCTTCAACAATTTCTATTATGCTAACTGTTATTGCATTTTGAAGTGTGATTGCTGCCTTACTGCGATTCAATGTGTAGAAATAACTAGAACAGAAGGTTTGTAATTTATAAGAAATTTTGACATGCCTCTTAATAAAATTCTTAAAACCATTCTCCCATTGACTATCAAGGTAAAATCAGTAGTGAATGGCCATTCAGTCTTTTTTTCATTGACCAAGCAAACAATATTCAATTTTCAACCCTCAGCTGAAAAACAGGGTGTATAGTGTGATGATCTACGTAAAAACACCCAGTTAACATATCCACTCTAATCCCAGATATTCATCATTATTCAGATAGTTCTGGCTGAATTTATTACACATGCGATTGACCTATATTAGAAAAATTAACATTTCGAGAGATCCATTAATAAACACACACAAATCAATAAAGTTGTTAATGGGTAAAGGAACCAGGACTCCAAAAAAAGATAAAGAACCTCGGAAGATCAGAAGTTTGGGAAATCAATAAGTTCTTAAGAGACAAAAAAGGTCTCAGAGAGATCAGTGTTTGAGCCATCGAAATCATCTGTACATGTATAAATCACATTGCATTGCAGGTCTGCTAGATCTATGGTATACTGGTGTCTCATAATATCGCGGTACTTAATCCTTTTGCATAAAAAAGTGCTATTCCAATTTTTTACTTTAACTTTCATCAAATACTATCCATAAACCAATCTATGGCCTAACTTTTTAGTGCCAAATTATTTCTCAGATTTGCATCGTTTAATTTGTTGTCTATTTTTAAAACAGGAAGTCTTATTTACCTCCTAAATTGGAGAGTCCCATTGTATCGCGGCATAGGAAAACATGGAAACTTGTGGCTGACATGGACTTGGATTTTTATTTTTATATTTACGGTGTAATTCTACATGAAAAATAAACATTTATACAAACTAAAGACTTTCCAAACATGAACTTTATTATGGCGTTTACTAGGTTACAAAATCAATGATCTAAATATGATAAAAACGGGAATGGAAATCTATAAAATTACGTTTTATTTGAATAAAAAATTAACCGACGCATGTTCCGTACTTTTTAATCATCACAAAAGTTTACATTTGGATGACAAACAGATAGTATTTTAACAGAAAGGATAGAGCTATGTATCTGGATTTTTGGAATATACCGCGATACAATGGAACCCGCGATATAATGAGAAGCGAGAATATATAGTTTTAACATTTTTCAACATTCAAAGCATTTTCAATAAATCAGAAATAACGAAAATTTCAATAATTTTCAATAATTTTATAGAGATATTGTCTTAGTTGCACAATAAACAAACAAATGTTCTGAGACAATTGACAAAAGAGTAGGGTACATAATTTTGGGGGTGACGTGAAACGTGACTATTAGAAGGCTTTTAACAAGTCGTAGCCTCGGCAACAGGAATCATTATTGGGTATACAAACTGCTATGTTAAACTAAAAAAGGTATTTCCTTAATGAATACATTACTTGACGCCAAAATTAATTTTCCTGTATGTTGGTTAGTGTTGCCAATGTCCACAAAGCGTAAAGCGTCGCATTAACCGAGATGAAACACGTAGATTGAAAATCTTGACGACAGACGTCTGAAATCCGGAATAGTATCGCCTATCTTCTACAATTCTTTAAATTAAAATTACAATAGAATACCTTAACCCTGCCACCTTTATTTTCCTAAGAAACAAGCAAATGAATAAGGAACCTTCATCGACATACTAGAATTTTCATTTCTGTATTTCTTTCATTTGGAGGGAGGGGGGGGGGGGTAATAATCCGACACACTGTGGATTCCGACGTTAAATTTCTTTCCCATTTTAGAATTTTCCTTGTTTTTAACACTGTGCAATCTGACACCCTGTCTATTCCGACACAAAATTTGTCTCCGAGTGCATGTCGGATTAGACAGGTTTCACTGTATAATGAAAATTTTGTACAAGTTAAAGAATAAATGAATGTAGATATTCTCATATTTATGAAAATGCATATGACGATAGGTAGCATTGTCATAATGAAATAAACCCTATTAATCATATATACTTGATTTAAACAATAATCAATTAATAAGATTATAATGTAACATACAACCTGGATTGTTTTACCTGTGCAGGTGGATGCCAGAACTTCAGGAGATGATAGGTCAGATGAAGGATAAAATAGCCAACCGACTCAAACCCAAACGAAAAAACTTGCCAACTACAGGTAATTTAGTATTCCATTAAGATATGAATAATTAAAAATTTTCAAAGAACACATAATAAGTCTGATATCTATTGGATATGCTCTCAGATCGCTTTAATTACTGAATTATTTCAATATCAAGGGTATGATTATGATGTACAGTGTTAATTCCTTATTTTTCAGAAACCAAACCATTCAACATAACACAGCCTCGACCTAGAAGCATCCCTATACCAGAACCGGTAAGTCAGTTATAATACTCCTATTTAGTATCAAGAAATCTTGAATTGCAGAACTTACTGAATGTTTTGATTAAAATTAGTTATGAATGAAAAAAAGATTTCTTAGTCCTTTACACCAGTCAGGTACAATGTCAGTTTATTTTTTCATTATATAGGAATATTCAGTAAAGGTACAATCTCATTATAGCACAGAGAAACCTAAAATGATGCTCTGAAAAAAATATATATTGGGATATTAAACTTTAAGATAATAAAGAGGATGCTTAGAAAAAATACTTATACAGAGAAAGTGCATGGTACTTTTATAAATAGCATTTTACACAGCACTTGACAGACACATGTTTATGTGTTTGTTTGAAATGCTAATTCAAGTTTAATTGTAATTGAAGGCATAGTAACTTCTCAAAGTGCAAGTACATCCTCTGTTGAAGGAACTGTTTTAATCTTTTGTAGATCCCCAAACTTACCAAACACAAGCCTGCACCTAAAACACTTTACTCAGAGCCAAAGGAATTCAATAAAATCAAGCAATCCAAGGAATCTAACAGAAGAATAGCAGAGGTTTGTCATATGACTAGCTTTGTACAAAATATTGGGAAATTGTGGAGCAGTCATGAGACTTAATGATGAAAATTTGTCAGTTGTCTTTTGTCATTTTGTTACTGTTGTAAACTTTTCACATTTCCATCTTCTGGTATGAGACGGCAAGCACTGGACCAATTTCAACTAAATTTGCCACAAAGCATTATTGGGTAAAAGGGATTCAATTTTAGTCAAATGAAGGTCCAAGTCAGTGAATGACATCTTTTTAAAAGAAAGTTGAAGTACTCACTCCACAAGAACAACTGGGCTAAAAAAAATGAGTCTGCTCATATCATGAATCCTGGGGTAGGATGGGGCCACATTAAGTGATCAAAGTTTTACATAAGAATATATATCGAACATTTTAAAAATTTTCTCAAAAATAGTAGAGCCCGGATTAGTCCATCTTCCAAGCCAATGGCAGAATGGGAGAGAATCTTTTATATTTTGGCCGTGGTTTACGACAATGGGATTAGTCACAATCTCAGTTAGTATAGATTCAAGGTTTTCAAATTATGAGTTCTTGGGGATAGGGGGGTAGGGCCATGATAGAAGATCAATGATTCACATGGAAATTTATGAGAAAACTCTTCCTCTTTTAAAGAAAGAATTTATTATTACTCATATTGATATGCAAACATCCTTAGATGAATTAGATTCAGTTTTGTTCAATCAGTGCCCCCTGGCAAAAGGTTGAAACTACAGTTTGTCAAATGAATATGTTGAAAGAAAGTTTTTCAAGAATGGCAAGACCAAAATCATATAAAAGCAACACATTCTTAGTTGGGTTTTTTTTCTCATTTTTTTCTCTTTCTTTTAATTATTATCTGGAGTTAAAGGTGGACAGCTCGATTACATAATGCCTGTGTATAGGAAAACAACTTTTCCAGAACAAAAGGGCAGTGTTAGTCATATATAGGTGCATCCCAATGCTGTGTGGATTCATCTTTGAATATTAAAGCCACATTTGGACCAGTTTTGGTTCATAATTTGCTTTCAAGTTTCTTATGAAATTAAAGAAGGGGAATTCTGCAAAAAATCTGCTGAATAAAAAACATCAGGGCCATAATGAATCAAGTGAGCTTTGTGGCCCATGGGCCTCTTGTTAGCAGTTGAACATCTTTATGAAATATTATAGAACAGAGGAGCTTGGAAAAGTTTGGAAATTAAAGTTAATTTTGCTCTTAATTAAGTGTATCCTTAAAGTATTGGATTGTGAGAATTTAAGCTGGTTTGTCAAATCATTTGATGAAGTACACTTTGTAGGAGAGACTTATGGAGGCCTCAAGAATCCAGTTTGCCTGTGCCAACCCTGAAAAATCCCAGAAAACCAGGGAGATTTTAAACAATATCATCAGCGAGGAGGAAGCCAAGCTAGAATTCGAGAAACACAGGGCCAACCGGCCTCCTTCATTCCTGGTAAGTCTTACCCTTATTGGAAGGAGGGTTAACAAATTTTTTTTGGGGGGGGGGGTCCAAAGGAAATTGCAATTTGAAGCCCCTTAATGAGTGATTAACATTTCAGAGACAAATATTTCAAGTTTAATAAAAACTGTGTGAGGTCTACTGCATGGCTGTGTTACATGCAGTGTATGATATAAATGTATGAATCATGTGAGGTTGACTGCATGGAAAGGTTACATGCACTGCCTGATGTAAATGCATGCACTTAATATACTGTCTGCATGAATAGATTGCAATCTAAGGTTGACATTCCTAATGATAAATCTCTTTAATGAGAAAACTGAAACATTTATCATTTTTAAGACATACCATGTGTCAAATTTGACTATAATATATTTTATAGGACTTGCATGAAAATCCATAAAATATATACATGCATGCATGCATTATTTTATGCAAAAATGAAAAAGAGGAAGATTTAGTATTCGAACATAAGCAAATCTTTTTTCATCCTTTTTTTAGGTTTGAATGATAGACCTAAGTTGTGTTCACAATTGTACAAAAAAATTATCATATTTTGTGTGAATATGCAACAAATATATGAAGCATGCAGGTAGTTATTGACAAGTTACTGTGACTGGAAAAATTGAAGTGATTTTGTGAAGGCATGCCAAATAAGTGTGCAATATGCTTGTTGTGGTGTTTTTGTTGGGGCATTGTTATTTTATGAAAAAGGAATTATAAGATTTGACAAAAGATTTTAATTATAGAAACAATGTATGTGTGCAACAAAGACTGGAAATAATGATTGAAAGAATTAACAAATTGAAATAATTTACAGATTGTTGTATAAACACTAACTTAAACTAACTTGAACACTATATAACACTAAAAGTATTCTAGATATTGATAATTGAATGACCTTTTTTCAGAGTCGAGAAGTTCCTATCAAAATGACAACAGCCACAATTTTACGTGAAGGAAATTTATATAGAAAGAAAGAAGCTGAGGAAATCAGAAAGTAAGTAGAGAATTAGTGACTCAGTATTTCACAATAGTTTACCTGTATATACCTGCTGGATTACTAGAATTCTTATTCTACCTATGTATTGTTTAACAGGTGGGAAAACCTTGAGGCAGGAGCCAAGGATGCCAGCGATTTTCTGAAATGGCAGTCAGAGATGCGACAGAGAGATTTGGAGGAGGAGCTAGCGGAGATAGAGCGGAGGCGACTACAGGGGAAGCTCAGTCATGAGGAGGCGATACTGGCCCGGCAGGACCTCATACTGGAGAACAAACAGAAAGTCAGGAACATGAAGGAGGAGGTAGGACATCTAAACTCAGTGTTAAGAGGGGATTTTCTGAGAGAGAAAAAAATAATGTTTTGTAATATGTCAATTTTAAGTCTTTATTGCTAAAAAAAATGTAAAAAAGTTAATGATTTGAAATCAAATAAAATGCTTATTAAAGTCTTGCTGAAAGAATGTCTTTAAAATTGTAAATAATTGTATCAATTTGTATTGATATGATTTAATATATTTTATTTTCAGACAAAGAAAATGATGCAGGAGTATTTGCAGAAGAAATTTAGTGAAGAAAAAGAAGTGAGGTATGAGATCCTGTTTTCTTTGCTAATAACTTTCATACGGATTCAAAATCAGTTTTTACACCTTGGAATTACACTGCACATTGTAGCTGATAAAATGTCAGAATACAATTTGAATTTGAAGTTATTTATTGTTATAGGCAATTAGTAGAGGACACAATGCAGGGTCACAAGAATGCTAAGGAGGCCACGAAAAAACTACAGGAATATAAACGGAAAATAGGTCAGCGTCATTTCTACCATGTTATTATATAAATTCATAACCCTTAAACAATATCATCAGCGAGGAGGAAGCCAAGCTAGAATTCGAGAAACACAGGGCCAACCGGCCTCCTTCATTCCTGGTAAGTCTTACCCTTATTGGAAGGAGGGTTAACAAATTTTTTTTGGGGGGGGGGGTCCAAAGGAAATTGCAATTTGAAGCCCCTTAATGAGTGATTAACATTTCAGAGACAAATATTTCAAGTTTAAAATGATTTATAGTGTTTTAAATTTTACACAAGAAGCTGCACAGCAGCGTACATTTACTGTGCATGTATTTCCTATAAACAGCATTTTTAACATTTAGGATCATGATCCACACAGTGCTTACTGGTGTTGCATCATTTATGAAAAAGATGATAAAATTTCTTATCTATTTGCATTGACACACTGATAAACAATTTCAGCAGTATAGAGCCATTCTGGTAAAGTTCAGGAGTCACTTTTAGCTTTAATGAGTAGTAATGTTCAGTGAAAGGTTTTAAGTCTGAATCCATATAGATGAATAGTGAATTAACAACATTTGTGAGAAAATTTGTCTTAGAAGTAAAAATAGATTAACAACTTGGGTAAACTCCAACTTAGCTTATGTCACCTGAGGCCTGTTTAACAGAGCGAGCGCTTTCAAACATTTCTATTAGAGGTATACATATACATGTATTAAGTTTTAATTTTGGTGAGTGCTCACGAACGTTCACTCTGTTGAACAGGCCTCTGATATCACCTGATGTTGGTTCTGCCTGCAGCACATTTTAGTGTACTTATGGACAGCTTAACTTAAATTATTATTGTATTGACCATTCATGATAGTTATTGTTTTATACACAAGCAAGAATTTTTCAATTATATAATGTATTTTAATAGAAAATTATAAATCTAAATGTACTGGTATATGCTGATGTTTTACGTAGTCTTTTGACAATGTGCTAATGAACTTCTTGTGTAAAGGAGTTGCATCTAAATTAAATTTTTGGAACACTCATACGTCATTCTGACAATGAGTTATAAGTACTGGTAGGTACACATATAAAATTACAGTAGTGACATAACATGAAATGTGCTTGTTTGTTTACTAACCTTAAAAATAGAATTTATTCATGAAATAAAAGTTGGTGAGTAAATATTCTAATATCACAGATTTTATAATTGTTTACTGAACTGCACATTAATATGAAATTAATTTGTAAAGATTTGAAAAGGCTAAAAAAGATGATAAAGAAGAAGGCATATATTTTAAAATTAACAAATTGTGACCATTCAATGTAGTCGTCGGCGTCATCAAGTCGGTCTTCCGTGCGAAGACTGACGGCCAAGGAGAGAAGTCAGATTTACGTAAGTCCGCTGCATGGAAAAACTGTGTGAGGTCTACTGCATGGCTGTGTTACATGCAGTCTTTGAACCTTGAGAGGTAGAGACTTGATATTTGGTATGCCTACTCAGCTAAAAAAATTCTTTTTAAAAACATCACGGTCAATGACCTTGTGACCTTGACTGTGATTTTTCCATAACTTTCGAACCATAAGAGATAGAGGCTTCATATTTAGTATGCATGCTTCACTAATTAAACTCATACAAATGAAACCAAGGTTAATGACCTTGTGATTGAATGTGACCTTTATGCTAAAAATAGCTTTTTCGAACTTTCGCCATAACTATTGAACAATAGGAGATGCAGACTACATTTTTCGTATTCATACTCCACTGATTAAGTTCTTTCAAATGACACAAAGGTCATTGACCTTGTGACCTTGACTGTAAACTGTATGCTAAAAACCTTTTACGAACTTTCACCGTAACTTTTGAACCATAGGAGGTGGAGACTTCATATATGGTACGCATACTCCGCAAATAAAGTTCTTTCAAATGACATTAAGATCAATGACCTTGTGACCTTGACCGTGACCTATATGCTAAAAGTTTTTTTAACTGTGTTACCGCCGGGCGCATAGTGTTTACAAACACATCTTGTTTCTTATCTATTTTCAATTCCGTACCTCCGTACATGACGCAGCTAGGTTTAAATGTAGATCCAAGTAAGCCGTCAACTGTAAAAGTCAGTGTCTTCGCAAAAGTTCAACAGAAGATAACGTATTGTCAAATTGATTTTTTAATGAAAAATGTTGGAAAAAAAGAAACATGTGTTTACCCCTGAATGTATCACGAATCCAGTTATTTTCTCTTTCGGATAATATCTTAGCTAGGTTGGCGTTGAGTGATTGACACATGCTCTGGAAAGAAAAAAAATATATCGATGATTCTCAGACAATTTTAGTCTTATTTAGTTGGTATCTGGTCACTAATCCAGACGAATATAATTTCAAATCACAGAAGTTAAACGCGATAACTTGAATTTAAAATAATCAAGATAAAACAAAATACTACACGGGAAGCAATTAATATAAAATTTAAATTTTTTTTTAATAAATCGTTGATCTCAAGTTTTTCTTAAGATCATTATCTGATATTTTTGCCGAACAAAATTTAATTGAAATGATGACTGTACATTATAATTAGACTTCTATTCTCCTGGAAAACCTCTTCAGATTACATTGTCCATTAGTCAAGCTACCTGTTTATTGTTCATTAGTTTTTTGTGTTTTGTTTTAAAATCAGCTTTTTTTTTTTTTTTAAAAATGCTTATTTATGAATGAAGACTTGATAACTTTATAAAATGATAATAAATAGTTCTAAACGTAAGGATAATTTTACTTTAAGTAATTATCATCAACAATTTTAGGTTCACAAGCTTATGTGTCTTTAACGAAAAACAAAAATACAACAATGTCCACGAAAGAAAGCAATGAACAATACAATGTTTGTATCATTTTCAAATTCATTATTGGTTCCATTTTATATCTACCTTTGATGCAGACCAAGAAGCTTTTTTAGACATAAGCTTGTAGCAGCTTCCTTCGAACTTTTTCCAATTTTCAGGACACGTCTTATTTCCTCCTGAAGAATCTTTATGTTAATTGGATGAATTCAAAATTATAAACCCCTTCTTTTATAAGAGTATCATTTTCTTAACTTTGAGACTTGCAGGCTTGCATATTAAAAATTTTAACAAACCCAGCTCTTATGGTACTTTTAGATTAAACTGAAATCTAGCTGAACAATTTACCAAATTATCATTATCATTATTTATTACGTAGGTCCTTTACCATCGATATCCTCAGAATCCTTTGTTGACGTGGAACATCCTGAATGTTTGCAAACAGTTTTCATCTTTGTCTCAAATTGTGTTTCCTTTGATACAAACATAATATCGATAAATAAATAAATTCATTATTCCATACATATATAAATAATTTAATTTAGTACTTTGATATTAAATCATATTAATTTAACATTACCGTCAGGTCCGAACCTATGGCTTCAGTGGAATTTTGAAACTTGACATGTAGATCCCATAGTTTTTCTTTCAGATGTTCACTGAATATATCTGACAGAGATTTGGCGTCTGTCAGAAAAACAAAGACTGATATCTGTAAACAGATGAAAGAAAAATGCATCTTTGAAAAGAAACAAGGGTTTCGGATGAACGTCATAGACCTATTCACTAATATTTATTGTAAATATGTGTGCCATTACGTAAACTGGAAATTTGGTCGTCTCAAATCGGACATTATTTTCGATACTTGCGAACCGAAGTAAATGCTGAAATCAAAAATTATCAATGCTTTTACCACTCACAAATGTGGATGAAAAGATAAAAATCACTCCACATTTCGATACAGGACTGATTTAAAAATGCACGAAATGAAAACAAATCTCATCGGTCGGATAAAATGTTTTCATTGAATTGTTTTTTTTTAAATAAATGAACCATAAAAAAGAGGTTGGTAAGTATTAAAAGTATTGTACTATTTGATAACTTGTAAAATTCGTAAATTTGACATTTAAATCAGTTCGCATGTATCTAAAATTAACCAGAGAATGCCGCCTCCGGTTCGAGGCGGTTATTTCCCTGTTTTCATAATGGCACAAATACCATCTTTTCAACTAAAATATGTAGTACGAGTATATATAAAATTAGCGTCTTTATACAAGTAAAGTATTTAAATATGAAACATATGTATCAGACTGTAGTATCTTTTCTTTCAAACTCACCGGGGTATATCGTATGGACATAAGAATGGGAATAACCATTGTTAAATTTTCCAAAAGTTCAATGGCATTTTTAAGTATTCACCACTTCTCAAATACTGTACATTGTTGCATAGTTCTCTTGAAGTTTCGTCATCACTAGTCTACTATTAATATTTTAAGTGAGGAGTAAAGAATTGTGGGTAGAACATTTACTGGAACCCTCTACGGATCTTTGTAAGGATTTTTAAGAAGTTTTGGAATCCAATACATATATGGCATCTCGTATTTATTCTGATTGTAAGGTATATAAAAATATTCAAAACTGACATATGATTTTGAAGAAATTCCTCTTCAGAAAGGGAGCAACTGATATAAGTTGGATTACAACTGATAGAATTAAATCCCAGTTCCTCTAAATACAATTTTTATAATGCGCCTTTCAAAGACAGTATTGTTACCTGCTTTGTCAGGGACCAGTAATTACAAGATACTGACCGTGTAAACTATCTAATTCTTTTTCCACTTCTGAATTAATGAACAAGGTAGGATATCTGGTTTTCATTTTGCCCTTCAATCGCTTAATCCAAGATTTTTACACCCAACTCGAACAACTTATGTTAATGTCTTCTTTTTCATGTTTTGTCCGTCCCTTGAAAACTAGCGGGGACTATATTTTTGGCGGAATGGTGGCGTATGAAAATATCTTTTTTGTCTCTCAAAATTATTATAGAACAATGAATTTACTAAATTTAGTTATAATTTTACACAAGCAAAGATTTGAAGAACTTTTCAAATGTAGGTTTAATTAAGACTATGGAATTAAGATCCTAAATATATCAAATAAATATGACTTTTCAAACAAACTAGATCTATGTAAGCTTTTATAAGCTTCCAATCTGAGCACAGATTTGAGCCAAAAATCCGTTAAAAGTATTTTATCTCTCTGAGTAGACTATCAAAACTTTTTGTTTTTGTATCATTTTGTATTTTTATGTGACAACTTTACCATATGTGAAAATGAGAAAAATTAAAATATAGGAAGCATATAAAAATGCCAATAAGTGATTAGGTGTGTTAGAGTTATTAGAATCTTTTTGATATTTCGGCACAAGTTTTGTTCCACATCCCTTCAGAATGTTTTAATGTATTCTTAAGGTACCTGCTTTTTCCACTTTTCCCGGGATGATCCAGTCACATGTACAGATATCGGGCCGGTACCACGTCCCCCTGGGACACTTCATAGGGGTCATGGTCTTGTGTCCGTTATACAGATAAAACAGATTAGGGCGGCCAGGAAAAGGCAAAGTGGTTCCGAAAGCACAGGCTGTAATATTTAATAAGACGTATTTTGTGTTTTAAAAGGTATGACTTACGGATGCTTCGTCCTGCTGATATACCAAGTCTTCTATCGGTTTCACAAATGGAGCTTAAATGAATGTCTATTTTATTCAATGAACATTCACGATGCCGTTCTGATTAAAAATAAAATGTTTGGCCATTGTTTGAAGATGGTGTTAACAAATTTACTCATTAACCTTTTATTGTAGCTTTCGCGTTTTAATATACTCACGGTGTACGAGGTTATTCTTGTGACAAGTTGGGTCTGGAAAACAGCCCTGTTTGTAGGGATTGAAGTAGAAACCGTCATTGCAAGTAAGGTATCGGGACTTTCCCTTGATACACTGGTAAAATCCGTAACAGCTCTGCCCGTCCGTGTACGTAAAACCATGAGGTTTCCGAAGACAAGGATCTGTTAAAAATAATTGTTAAAAAGGATTTATACTTAACACGTCGTGATCTACAATCCATAATAATCTAAATTGCCTGATGCATATCTAATGACTGAAATATAAAATTTCCTTTTAAAATAAGGCAATGTAAAAAACAACAAAGTTCACCTTAACTATTGGTAAACTTTTGAAAAATATCAGATTTATTATATCCTTCTTGCTAATTAAAATATTATTTGTTATATTTATGCAAACCAAAAGACTCGATCAACATGTAAGACAGTACCTGCGGGGCACATGACTTCGTCGGCATGACGACATTCCTTTCCGTCGTAAAACGTGCCCGCTGCGCATGTCTGGATGAAGGCTCTGTCCTCGGCACAGTGGAGGTACTGGTTACAGGAGCCCTGAAGATGGGAGTACGACCACCCTCCCTTCAGGCCCTCCCCGCTACACAGGCCAGACGAGGGTTTACCTGTTTAACATGTTTATTTAAATTTACTCATTGCATTTTAAATGTACTAAATGTTTCATGTTCTATTTTTTAAATGAATTTTAATTTTTTTATCAAAATATTTGAAATATATTGAATTTATCTATTTTCCCCTGAATATTAATGCCTTTTGGGGAAAAAAAAGTTTGTTTTGCCTTCTTTAAGTTAACGAGTAAAATACATGCATATGCATAGTTGGTCTTTTAGACTTGTCTACTAGATGTACCCTGTACACATACACATATGAAATCTCTACCTCTCTTTTATCATCAGGTTCTTAAAAACATTTTCATGTGTTAAGTTCACCAATTTAAGGGTCATTGATACTCTGATAAGAGAGATAAATCTTAATGACGATAATGTCTATTATTCCTTAATAGATTTGCCAAGTTGAAGTGGGTTTTTTTTGTCCAATTTTGTCCCAAAAGCTATGCTATAATTGTTTGTATTTTACTTTAAAAAATCATTTCTTTTGGAAAATCAGTAAGGTTCAAGTAACATTCTATATGAGTGAGCAGAGGATTTATGAACCTTAATAACTAATAGAAAATTCCAAACAAGCTAAAATGCTTTGGGATTCTTTGTAACAAAAATTGCACTAAACAAACATTGACTGATAAATGTATTTATACTGAGTATGTAAGTGCATGTTCATAGTGTGCATACTAATTTATCAATTGAAAGGTTTAAGTAATTATTTTTATTCTTGAGCATGGGAGATTTACTTCAGTTGGAACCAATTTTCTAATGAAATTGTCCTTCATTTATAATATGGAACATTATTATTCTTAAATATCTTTCAATTTTTTTCCCATCATTGCCAAATTTTTATTTTTTTTTTTCCACATAAAGTTTTGTGTATTTTTCCTAATTTGTAACAGCCATTTAAAATGTAGCCTAAAGATAACAGACAAAAATATCTTATAAATGGATTAATTTTCAACATGGTTCTGAAATTAGAGTATATATGTATAGCAACCTTCTCCAGACATTTATTTTGTTGGTATGAGACAAATTATGTAATTAACAAATTAAATTTAAATATTTCAATCAATGATTCAACTGTTCTTATTTACAAATTAAAATGTGCGTCAAAAGATGTCTTCTTGCATTCTTTGTTGAATGTTAGTTATTGAAGCTGATCAAGATCTTTATTGGTTTTGCGTTGTTTGATTAAATTATTTGCTTATATTACAAAACTTAACAATGTGGACTATAGTTCTAATAAGTAAGACAAATCATTAGGACCAAATATAAATATATGTACTATTAATTATCAGGACACAAGACCTGCATTATGAAAAAGAGTTTTGTATGTAGGAGAAAGTAAAGACTGTTGTGTGTACACACTCAGAGCCTATTTGTCTTTATGGTCGTGTAAACTTATCTTTTAATGAGTTCTCTTTGGCATTTGCTTCACTCATTTAAATGTATTTGTCTTTATGGTCTTGTAAACTTATCCTTAAATGAGTTCTCTTTGGGATTTGCTTCACTCCGTTAATATTAATCTTAATCAATAGGTCTCTTTCACTCTTCTTTCTTATCATTAATCTTCATTTCTTGTTGCATTGAGAATTGATAACTATCATAAGTCAACAAATATATCAATAGTCAACATAATTATCATCAGTCAACATAACTGTCATCAGTCAACAGAAATATCATCAGATTACAAGACTATCATCTGTAATGATAACTGTCATCAGTCAACATAATTATTATAAGTCAATGTATATATCATCATTCAACATGTATCATCAGTCAACATAACTTTCATCATTCAACTTAACTTTCATCATATCTATCATCAGTCATCATGTCTCATCAGTCAACATAACTTTCATCAGTCATCATGTCTCATCAGTCAACATAATTATCATCAGTCAACATAGCTATCATCAGTCAACATGGCTATCATCAGTCAACATATCTTTCATCAGTCATGTCTCATCAGTCAACATAACTGTCATCAGTCATCATGTCTCATCAGTCAACATAATTATCATCATTCATCATATCTATCACCAGTCAACATAACTTTCATCAGTCAACATAACTATCATCAGTCAACATAACTATCATCAGTTATCATTCTTATTTGTCAAGTGGTGCTATGTGTCATCTAACATCACCTTTCAATAGTCATCACCTCTCATCAGTCCTTACTTCTAAGTTGCTATCACTTTTCATCAGTCATCGTCTCTCATTAATCCTCACTTCTAACTTGCCATCACCTTTCATTAGTCATCATCTCTCAACAATCATCACTTCTCATCAATCCTTACTTCTAATTTGCCATCACCTTTCATCAGTCATCATCTCTTAACAATCATCACTTCTCATCAGTCCTTAATTTCATCTCGCCATCACCTCTCATCAGTCATCATCTCTCAACAATCATAACCTCTCATCAGTCCTTACTCATCATCACCTTTATTAGTCATCACCTCAAATCAGTGTTACTTCTTACCAGTCATCACCTCTCACCTATTTTCAATTTAATAAGTTAATTATCACTTTTCATAATCTCTAATCACTTATCAATTCTAATTCATCAATCTTCACTTTTAACCAGTCATCACTTCTCATTAGTCATCATCATTAATTTTTACTTGCAAAAACAAAATCTGTAAAATTCCAACTGCTTCAAGGTTTTTACTCTTCATAAAGCTACAGACTGAAACGTCGTGGTGTTCGTTATTACCATAAAAAAATGATTTCAACAAAAGTATATATAATGTATATATACATGTAGCAGATTATGACTTTCCATAATGTTCCACATATGTTTTTCAACAGATTTTCATTTCTTTTGGTTCTTTTTCCAGAGAGCATTGGAGGAGAGTAGATGGAGGGAGCTGGAGATGACCCAGGAGCGATCTGCCCGGCTGGTGGGGGGCGGGGTTGTTAAGAGTCAGTCTGCCTCACGATTAGCCACCTCCTCAGCCATCATGGCCTCATAGTCTCAATGGGAGAACTTAAGGTGGCTGCTGCCAAAGTCTTCTGTGATATATCAAAAGGCAGATTACCTTAAAACAAAGTACTGAATGTATAGGTGACAGAATAATGTTCTCATTGATGGCTAAATAACTTACAGGTCACCCTGTTCTGTGTCAAACATCATTGCTGAGATTAAAAGCAATGTAGTGGAACAATTTTTTTTAATTTTATGCTGTTGTAATTATATACATCTTGTTTTTTAATGGTTTTGTACATGCTATTTATTATGTGTAAATAAATTTTTCAAAATTTTATGAAACTTACTGATTTAAGAATGATGAATTAATTTTATAGATTGTTCTATTAGTTTCCAATTGTTATACCCCCGCAATTGATCATATTCAAAGATAGGGTGGTATACCCGTACATAGTTTTTTTCCCTCTCTGTCTGTCTGTCTGTTTGTCTTCAAAAAATTAACCTTGCCCATAAATTTTGATTTGGGGTCACACACAGGTTTTATTCCATGTGGCCTTTCTTTGGGTACCACCAAATTTGGCCTTGTGACTGACCTTGAAGTTTGACCCACTTTTCCCCAAAAATTACCAAACTTAAACCTAGGCCATAATTTTTTAACAGTTTGTGTTAGGGCTTTCATACTTCACATGCGTATTTATTGTGACAAGATCTTTTAATGGATATAATTTTTTGACCTTGACCTTAGAGTTTTACCCATTTTAAAAAATCTGAATCCTTTGCCATAAGTTGGCCTTCAGCATTTATGCAAATTATCACGTTTCTTTAGAACTGTCAAGGAAAAGAAAAGGATGATGAATTTTACTCAGCAAGGTTGGAAGAATTTTGACGAAAGGAAAAAAAACAATACAGAACAATTATTCAATTTCGGGATTAGGATATATACTTTTTTCTAAATATTTTAAAATTTTTGTAGTGGTTGCATAAAATTTTCATTTCTTTTTATCTAAGTGCTAATAAGTACTTGCATTAAATTCTTAAATACTCTTTTAATCATTGATTTAACCTTTGGTTCGATTCAAAACAAAGCATGCAGTACCACGTTACCGGTTATGTAAATGTTTCTTTGTATGCTTGATTAATCAATTAATGAGCAGTTTCTTCTTGAGATAAGCTACAGACGCCGTTAGACCTATAGCGTATGTCCAGTAGATGGTATTCTATAATGAGAAAGGTCTCTCTTCTTTTGCTGGGTAAGTTAATTTGTATCTATTTTTTATCAATCAGAGTTTAATAATTGTTGGTATTTTTAATTAAACACGGCCTTTCCGTAACTCGATAACACAAACAAATGATAGTCTTTTAATTTATCCATGATTTTAAATGCTATTTATTAAAAAAAAAATCATAGTTTACTCTTGATAAGCTAATGCGGGTTACCGAGTAAGAAGTTGATCCTTATGTCGTGAGTTCAATTCCCCATGTGGGACGTTGAGACCCCGGTCCTTGGGATGAGACCGTATAAGGTGTCATATCGCAGAAGGTGCAGGCACGAAAAGTAAAAATTTTCCTCACTGCTCAATGACCCCGAGTATCCTGCATAACTCTTAATTTCCAGCCCTCCCCAGATTTTAAAACCACGCCCAAGTAAATGCAGCAAGTCCTATTGGATAAGGTTCTTAAATCTTGCATCAAGGGAAGCATATTTGTAGATTATTCGTGTAGTGTGGGACTTGGCCTTTAAAATAACATTTTTTTAGGAGAGCTCTATAATCCCAACATGTATGAGGTGCTTACTCACTCGCTATTCACAACTTCTTCGGTAAATAGCTTCGCCAATTTTTGAAGCATCGCATTTTAATTCCTATGTTGGATTTTTAGGCCATTTTTTTTAATTTGTAAGGAGAAAAAAGCAATTACTGATTGTCTGTTGTACTTTTTACCCTTTCCTTTAAAATTACTTTCTAATTGTAAAGTTACGCAAGAACTAAGATTTATATAGAAATATTTCCACGGGCCTTAAGAGGACCCCTTGAAATTTAACCTAAAAGCAACTGACAACTATGGGTATAAAAAAATATTTTCTTATTTTGTGTGTCAGAGTGTGTTTTGTTTCAAATGGTTTCCTGCTAGTGTCTAACCGTACAGTATCATAAACAATTTTTACACAGAGACAGCTTACTGACATATAAATTGATGTTACAGGGATTTTAACAATTTCGTTTAAAGTTGACATTCCGAAAAGTCTTTGTTTGTTAGATAATGTTGCCTCTAACTAAGTCTACCTTTTGGTTGGATTTTGACCGACCTATTTTATACTAATGAGGACATTGTTTTTATGCTAAATCTGACTACGGATTATTCTGTCTGCCTGATCAACACATAGAGCTCATAATTAAAAATGTGATGATTACAAACAGTGATCGATCTATAAAAAAATCTACAGACAATATAAATCTGTAAAAACGGCCCCTCGGATCGAATACAAGAAGTGGAATCAGGTACCCAGGAGGAGTTAGCATCCCCTGTTGACCGGTCACATCCGCCGTGAGTCCTATGTAATGTTCAAGAAGAACTTTTCCGTAGTGAAATTAGTATAAATTTCAAAGAACTAACAATGCATATGAAACGCCTTAGCAAACATACGACCCAGTAATCAGTTATAATGGCTAACAAGGTTATAAAAATGAAATCCCTGCAACGTCATTTTATCTGTCAGTAGCCTGTCTAAGCCTTAAATTGATCGTACCCAGAACACACTTTTGAGTATTCAAACATTTGTCTAGACAAGAACATCACAAGCCGGTGATAGCTGAATATCATCATGTGAATTAGATATTGGTAAGTTGACAACAGAAAATCTAAATTCATCTCGTTTGTCATGTTATTTAGTTGTTATTAGCCCGTATCGTTATTGTCTACGGTCAGTAATCATCCAAATATGAAACAGAAGTTGCAGACTCTGCGGTGTTTTCTAAGATATATCGAGTTGACATATACTATTGGTATTAAACTGAGTTAAGGAATCACTGTCTAGTTAGTAGGGTATGTCAGGGCATCAACGATAGTTGGAAATGTGGGATAGTTATTCCACGTTTCCAAATATGGTTGATGTCCGAGGCATACTCTACTAACTAGACGGCGATTCCTTTTATTTCCATTTCATTGTGAAATTAAATTTTGAATTTAGATTTTAAAAATGTTGTCTAATAGACTTAAATTTACACGAGGCCTCCCATGTCAAATTCAATACTAGTAGTTCCTGCCCACTGATGTCAAACACAAAGACAGTCGCACGAGATTTACATGCATATTAGGCCTCCTTGGCTCCTTACCTATTACTTGGAGAAAGAAGATGGGGGATAAGGCGGAGGAAGTGCCTATAGTGCGACAGATAAGAAATGAAAAAATTAATCTCCAGGGTTCTCCATCATTTGAGATTTTACTGTGTTGCAGAGTTTACGCGAAGCACCAATATTTCGCGGTATTTTCTCGAACAAATTCGTGACTGAATCAAAATTCATTATAATTACAAAAGATTATAAGCACACACTTATTTAAATATCGCCAATTCGTTACACAAATGGTATGGTCGTACGTACTGATAAAAGGGGAAAAAAAGTTCGGAAAAGCAGAGGAAATTCTGACTGATATTCGAACTACTTAACATTTTTGTGAAAGTAGATTTGCTGCGTTTATTTATCAGCTTTCTTGATCGAGTTACTGCACTACAAAAAAGGAACTTCAGAACAGTAAACATGCTGAATTTCAAAATTTTCGGCAATTTATTTACATCAATAAAATGACTTCGGAACGATGTCACCGGTCGCGGTAGCCTAGTGGTAGAGCGTTCGCTTCGTGATCGGGAGGCCCGGGTTCGATTCTCGATCGCGGTGCCGCGTCATACCTAAGACGTAAACAAAGGTAGTGACTGTTCCTTCGCCAAGCGCTCGGCACTAGAAGTGAAAGTCACGGGTCTTTCGGATATGACCTTAAAAACGTAGGTCCCGTGTCACGGTAGGCGCTGGCACGATAAAGAACCCTCACTGCTCAATGGCCCTGAGTGCCGAGTATAGGTCTAAATTTGAAGCCCTTCACCGGCATCGGTGACGTCTCCATATGAGTGAAAAATTCTCAAGAGGGACGTTAAACAATATACAATCAATCAATCAATC
>PRKT01000078.1:570097-611668 GCA_003671525.1 Saccostrea glomerata
AAGAATTGACGCGGTCAATATAAGTAGTATTCATTAGGTATGTTTCTTCTCATATTTCTTGTATTTCAAAATTAATGACATTTTCACAGAATCAAGGAGACAATATAACTAAGTGATGGTATCAGTGAAATTAAATTTGACTGTTTTATATTAGAGATAAGGTCAGGTCAAGGTAATTACCTTTTTCCTGGTTATCAATAATAAAAAAAAAGTTACTGTTGCCAATCATGCATGCGATCCTTACTTGTATTGCGAAAGATTGAATGTTTTTCTCTTTGCATAAAAAGATACTACCGTGTAGGACCTAGAAGAAGATACTACAAAATATTGACAATAATAATTTAACTAAAATTGAGATTGGCTTATCCGATTTTTCTCTACTTTTCTTAAATTTTTAGGATATATTGTTTTTATATGCTTCCTATATTTTAATTTTTCTCATTTTCACATATGGTAAAGTTGTCACATAAAGATACAAAATGATACAAAAACAAAAAGTTTTGATAGTCTACTCAGAGAGATAAAATACTTTTAACGGATTTTTGGCTCAAATCTGTGCTCAGATTGGAAGCTTATAAAAGCTTACATAGATCTAGTTTGTTTGAAAAGTCATATTTATTTGATATATTTAGGATCTTAATTCCATAGTCTTAATTAAACCTACATTTGAAAAGTTCTTCAAATCTTTGCTTGTGTAAAATTATAACTAGATTTAGTAAATTCATTGTTCTATAATAATTTTGAGAGACAAAAAAGATATTTTCATACGCCACCATTCCGCCAAAAATATAGTCCCCGCTAGTTTTCAAGGGACGGACAAAACATGAAAAAGAAGACATTAACATAAGTTGTTCGAGTTGGGTGTAAAAATCTTGGATTAAGCGATTGAAGGGCAAAATGAAAACCAGATATCCTACCTTGTTCATTAATTCAGAAGTGGAAAAAGAATTAGATAGTTTACACGGTCAGTATCTTGTAATTACTGGTCCCTGACAAAGCAGGTAACAATACTGTCTTTGAAAGGCGCATTATAAAAATTGTATTTAGAGGAACTGGGATTTAATTCTATCAGTTGTAATCCAACTTATATCAGTTGCTCCCTTTCTGAAGAGGAATTTCTTCAAAATCATATGTCAGTTTTGAATATTTTTATATACCTTACAATCAGAATAAATACGAGATGCCATATATGTATTGGATTCCAAAACTTCTTAAAAATCCTTACAAAGATCCGTAGAGGGTTCCAGTAAATGTTCTACCCACAATTCTTTACTCCTCACTTAAAATATTAATAGTAGACTAGTGATGACGAAACTTCAAGAGAACTATGCAACAATGTACAGTATTTGAGAAGTGGTGAATACTTAAAAATGCCATTGAACTTTTGGAAAATTTAACAATGGTTATTCCCATTCTTATGTCCATACGATATACCCCGGTGAGTTTGAAAGAAAAGATACTACAGTCTGATACATATGTTTCATATTTAAATACTTTACTTGTATAAAGACGCTAATTTTATATATACTCGTACTACATATTTTAGTTGAAAAGATGGTATTTGTGCCATTATGAAAACAGGGAAATAACCGCCTCGAACCGGAGGCGGCATTCTCTGGTTAATTTTAGATACATGCGAACTGATTTAAATGTCAAATTTACGAATTTTACAAGTTATCAAATAGTACAATACTTTTAATACTTACCAACCTCTTTTTTATGGTTCATTTATTTAAAAAAAAACAATTCAATGAAAACATTTTATCCGACCGATGAGATTTGTTTTCATTTCGTGCATTTTTAAATCAGTCCTGTATCGAAATGTGGAGTGATTTTTATCTTTTCATCCACATTTGTGAGTGGTAAAAGCATTGATAATTTTTGATTTCAGCATTTACTTCGGTTCGCAAGTATCGAAAATAATGTCCGATTTGAGACGACCAAATTTCCAGTTTACGTAATGGCACCAGTTCTGACGTTTTCCTGGTACGTAAATTAAAAGAAAAACCGTTTTAAAAAGCCTGGAAAACGTCAGATTTTCCGAACTAAGAAAGTGTATATAATGAGATGAAAATGTTATCAATTTATTTAAATCGATGTCTCTTCAAATGCATCGAGAAAGTTTTGGACATCTAACAGTATATAAAAATCTCTTTCTACAAAAATCACTTTTGAAATATCTCTTTTAACGGTTCTTAAAATGTTCTTATTACATGTACTATAGTTTATCATTATTTCACAGATCTATATAAATGTACATGCAGTAAAAAATTAAAAATAAAAATTCTCTCTCTCTTTTTTTTTTATATTTATTTAATAAATGTTTAAGGTATTAGTTTGAAAGTTGTCTCAATCCACTTTTTAAATAAACGTTATTTTATTTATGATTTTATTTTACGACCACGAAATAAAAGCAGAACTTTCTTTAAAGTCTTCATCAAAGACTGATATGGATCATGCAGAAAAAATTGAAACGGAATAGTAATTGTGCAATTCACAGAGTTTCTTAAATAACCCAACTCCTGTTGATAAATTCCTTCATTAAAAAAAATTCTTTCGAAATCTCCGGGAATCTTCTAGTAATTAATTAATTATGAGTGCAACATAACAAAACATGTGTTATTTCCAGAAAACATGTGTATCAAGCTTGTGAAACAAGTCCTCTCCGAGCGGGTGCCCATCGCACCTTCCACTTAGCGGTCCGACAAAAGCGCGCACTGGACAGTGACCCACTTTCTTAATTAAGGTAGCGGTCATTGCATCATAAACATGTCCAGATTAATTTCCTAAACCTGTGAAAATAATAATTATCTTATATGGAAGTCTTTATCTTAATTATCTATTATATAAGGGTTAATAAATGGACTGCAGCGTGATGTAGGGACTAATTAAGGAATGGTAATGTCTTTTGTGGCAAATACTGTTGTACTCTCAAGGGATACGGTCGGACTGCAATGATGAGGTAAGATATAGAAGAAACGTTTGTCGCTTAATAATAATACGATTATATATAACTTATTAGAAAAATAAAAACCCACTGTAAAAGAGAAAAATTGCAAAAGCCATTAAAACTTAATAAAACCATAATTACATAAAAAAAAATTGTGGATTATCTATTAAATTAAAACAGACACCTGCAACGAAAAGCCTGGTAATCTTTCACACAAAATAATTTTTCGTATTAATGTTTACATTTGTGCATTCCTTTTACTGAATTCCGTCAAACTGACGATGGCCCTTTCGAGGGAAAATAAAATGGACCAGAGATCTGCGAGTGCAAGTCAACTGTCGACCGAATATTTGTAAAAACATCAGGAGACCGTTTTTAAAAAGCAAGTGAAATATCATCTTTAATAAGCAGTCCAATAACAATATAACATTTTGCACACTTGGATCTGTATCTCTTTGGTCAAGACTATAACGACCAATAGTTCGTCAAAAGAGGAATTGCAATGTTCTTCAGGAATATATCAGAACATGAACTTTGCATAAAACAATCAATGAAAATTGAATAGTGTTATATGTAGGAACTAAAATTCCTCAAACTTTTTTTTTAAAACCTTGTTATCCAACATTTCTCCATCTTAGGATATTGATGATTCACGCATGCCTATTGGCCGCTATGTTCCTGACTTCCTTTGCTGATGATGACGATGATGATGCGGAATTTGAGCTCGTTACTTCGGTAGAAAGTTTCGGAGAATATTATGATAAAGGTCTGAGTTCTTTTATTTCTTATTCATTATTTACAATTCAGTCATATTTAAGTAACTACGTGTAGTTTATTTTTCTCTCCTCGTCTTTCACCCAAGTCTAAAAGACCAACTATGCATATGCATGTATTTTACTCGTTAACTTAAAGAAGGCAAAACAAACTTTTTTTTCCCCAAAAGGCATTAATATTCAGGGGAAAATAGATAAATTCAATATATTTCAAATATTTTGATAAAAAAATTAAAATTCATTTAAAAAATAGAACATGAAACATTTAGTACATTTAAAATGCAATGAGTAAATTTAAATAAACATGTTAAACAGGTAAACCCTCGTCTGGCCTGTGTAGCGGGGAGGGCCTGAAGGGAGGGTGGTCGTACTCCCATCTTCAGGGCTCCTGTAACCAGTACCTCCACTGTGCCGAGGACAGAGCCTTCATCCAGACATGCGCAGCGGGCACGTTTTACGACGGAAAGGAATGTCGTCATGCCGACGAAGTCATGTGCCCCGCAGGTACTGTCTTACATGTTGATCGAGTCTTTTGGTTTGCATAAATATAACAAATAATATTTTAATTAGCAAGAAGGATATAATAAATCTGATATTTTTCAAAAGTTTACCAATAGTTAAGGTGAACTTTGTTGTTTTTTACATTGCCTTATTTTAAAAGGAAATTTTATATTTCAGTCATTAGATATGCATCAGGCAATTTAGATTATTATGGATTGTAGATCACGACGTGTTAAGTATAAATCTTTTTTAACAAATATTTTTAACAGATCCTTGTCTTCGGAAACCTCATGGTTTTACGTATACGGACGGGCAGAGCTGTTACGGATTTTACCAGTGTATCAAGGGAAAGTCCCGATACCTTACTTGCAATGACGGTTTCTACTTCAATCCCTACAAACAGGGCTGTTTTCCAGACCCAACTTGTCACAAGAATAACCTCGTACACCGTGAGTATATTAAAACGCGAAAGCTACAATAAAAGGTTAATGAGTAAATTTGTTAACACCATCTTCAAACAATGGCCAAACATTTTATTTTTAATCAGAACGGCATCGTGAATGTTCATTGAATAAAATAGACATTCATTTAAGCTCCATTTGTGAAACCGATAGAAGACTTGGTATATCAGCAGGACGAAGCATCCGTAAGTCATACCTTTTAAAACACAAAATACGTCTTATTAAATATTACAGCCTGTGCTTTCGGAACCACTTTGCCTTTTCCTGGCCGCCCTAATCTGTTTTATCTGTATAACGGACACAAGACCATGACCCCTATGAAGTGTCCCAGGGGGACGTGGTACCGGCCCGATATCTGTACATGTGACTGGATCATCCCGGGAAAAGTGGAAAAAGCAGGTACGATAAGAATACATTAAAACATTCTGAAGGGATGTGGAGCAAAACTTGTGCCGAAATATCAAAAAGATTCTAATAACTCTAAGACACCTAATCACTTATTGGCGGTTTTTCTTATTTAAAGAGATTTATAAAATATTTTTTTGTAGGCTGCAAACCTATGTTCCATTTCAAATACAATGGAAACTTCCTGGAGCGATATAACCGTGTACAACAGATGCCCACTACCGGAGTTGTTCTTTTCCGGAAGTCGGTGCTCTTTGATCATGGCGGCAAAATCCTCATCTGGGCGATGAACAACATGGATCTAGATGGAGATTTTTCGTTCTGTTTTGAGTTTATGGTTAAGTCTTTCAAAGGAGAAATCGCCCTTTTGTCAAATGACTTTGAGGATATTCATTTCACATACAAATTAACCTTTATTCCATCTTTGGGAGTAGTTAAAGCGTATTTCGTACTCAGAGACGGAAGTGTAGCAACGCTTGACGTTAATGGCGTAGTGAGTATAAGTCATATAATGCACTTTGATCTGTATTGTCGGCATGCTTTATACATGTACCTTTAAGCTTTTTTCATGCAAACCGAATTTTAATAAATGCATTGCAACTTTCTTTCTAAGGATCCCATGCAGCCTCATTTTGTGAGGGTTGCCAAATCTGACGACAAACTGAACATGAGAATTGACAACTCTTCACCAGCACTTGTTCATTTACGTAAGTGATCACTAAGTTTGAAATATAAAATGAAAAGATCTTTTTACATTTCTTTAAGTGATTTTAACCAACATCTGTTTTATTTGCAACACTGTACCTGTCATTTCAGACACTGGTATAGCGACTGGAAAGAGTCCTATGGTGATTGGTGCTGCTAGAGGCTGCTCCAACTTCGTGGGATATTTTGATGAGGTATAGATTTACTGATAAATATGTTCTAATTACCTCTCATTGTTCATTAGAATGATATTTAGTGAATAGAATTATTCTTTGGGAAGGCATTGCTTTTCACCAAAATCATTTTTATCTTGAATACAAAGAAACGTAAAATAATCACCCATAATGTTGTACAAAGGCACCGACATTATCCATTTTTTGTTGCAGCTGAAATTCTTTCGTTGTAATCCTTCAAACTTTTTCGGAGACTATGAAGAAGAATACAACCATCATGATGATGATGACGACGATGACCATGACGATTTTGACGATGACAGATAAAAATGTCGGCAAATTGTCGCGAAGTATCAAGGCATATCACGTTTGCCACTATTGTCTTTTTTGGTCGCAGCAAGACCAGTTGTTGAAACCAGTGCAGGGGAGAAAGCAGGAACCAAAGACACAAATCGATTGATGGGACATTGTAGATATCACACACATGTATAATGTATTTGTTTACTTCTGAATATATTTATATTCAAACGTTTGGCAGAATGGTTGCAAGTAGGAAACTGTACATGATTGTCTTGAATGAAGTCAATGTACGTTTCTATGAACAGGATTTTTAGCATGACGAAATATAACTATAATTTTATACATAGTTAGTTCTAGAGATATGTAGATTTTAAAAGATAACCACAATGTACATCAAAATATTTTTTTAAAAATATTGTTGATAGGGGAGTATGCATAAACATACATTTTTTTATTCTATTTATATAATTTACGAGGACAATTTTGTCTCCATTGTGTATAGAATAATTTATTTTGCACTTATTATATATCTTATCTATTTTTAAACACACAGAATTAATAAATCTAAAATTCAATCTAGTATGTTTTATTTTCATCTTTTTTAACCTTGATTAAAATGTGTCCCTTTGTTTATCGTTGTCGTGTACACGGTTCACATTTTGGTCACCATTTTCCCCCATTGGTACAGCTGTTATGCTTTTGAAGCAAAGATACAATTTTAGTAAAATAAGTAAACTTTACTCTTTTAGAATTAAAAACAATCTTTGCTCAACGTTCATGTTTCATTAAATTAGACTAATCAACATGCACATGTTCTAAGTATAAGACGACCGCGCTCAAACAAAATAAGATATCTCTAGTGGGTGTAGTCACTTGCATCGTAATTAAGCAAATATTCAAAAAAGTGGAATATATTTATGTTCAACGTATAACCCGTGGAATTGGAAAAGAGGAAAGCTCATGCCAAGAAAACATGTCCGCTAAATCTTTGGCTAGAACTCAATGAAAATGTAGTTAATGTTATTGTAATAATTTTTAGAGTGATACAAGACATTTGATGAAAAAAGCTTTGAAAGGAGGACCTAAACTTTCCTAGGTTAAGTCTTACACGATACAATGACCTTGTCAGCAAATACAATTTATCATTGAGTCAAATGCTGACTGACGTTTTTCATACTAATTGTTAGTCCGTTTTTTATACACTGAATTGACGACGGATTTTTCCACTATTTCCCAATCATGACAGGGAGCACTCGGCAGGTGTGTCCGGTCGGCAGGGGATGCTCACTCTTCCATGGCACCTGATCCAACCTCTGATACTTTGGCGGTCCTCATTTGCTCTGCTCCGGTCCGATTTTGTATTGTTTTATGGAAATTGATATTGAATACTGTTCGTTATTTTCATATCCTTCATTCTAAAAGTTATAAAGATAGTTCAAGTATTCTTTTGAAGAATTGCCTACATAAAATACATTATTTGGCATTTTGTTCAGTCTTCCACATCTGTTTTCATAATTAGATGAAAAGTGGCTTTAGATTATATAAAAGGCTAACTATCAACTAAATTGTATGGCAAACGACAACAATTATGGCTGTACAAATATTCCTTATTTATGCAGTTATATTCAATTTTCACCTGCTTATGATTCACAACTCATTCACAATTGAGAGCAAGACTATCCGATATGCTGGTATTATAGAAATTTTAACAACGTCAGCATTTCGTAAATTATATTATGAAATATATGGAGATAACGAACAGTGTTCAGCCTCAAAGTCCATAAAACAATACAAAATAGGAGCAAACACGAACCTCTAAAACATCAGAGATGGGATCAGATACCATGGAGGAGTGAGCATCCCATGCCGTTCGGTCACACCCGCCGTGTGCTCCTTGTCATGATCGGAAAATACCGAAAATTTCCACCGTTAATTCAGTGTGAAATAATGGACTAACAATTAGTATGAAAAAAAAACCGTCAGTCAGTATTAGATTCAATGATAAATTGTTTTTGCTGACAAGTCATTGTATCGACCTAAAACTTACGAAATGATGACTCTAAACAAGACTGCAGATATTCTTGTTTTTCAATAATATAGCTCGTTTTAAAAATTATGCATTCGAAGAACATGCTCTTGCCTATCGAATCAACTGAGATATATAAACTCCGTATGCTGGTGATGAAGTTTATTACTGGCTGCATAAATAAGGAAATTTGACGATGAAAAGTTAAAGTCTTCAAGTTTATCAAAGAGCTTGGTTGTTAGATTACTATTAACGTCTTTTGCGAGTAAAATATCCCTATATGAAACAGATGTGTCAGATTCTGTAGTATCTTCTATCTCAAGCTCACAAGGATATACGTATTGTATTGACAAAAGAATAGAAATTACCATTCTTAATTGACAATACGTCGTTGGTATGCCACAGCAAGTGTTTTCTTCTTTTCACGCATAAGATAAAACATAGAAAAACATACAAAAATTGGTCTGATAATAACGGGGCCCGATTGGTATCCATGGGAATTCACAGATATTGTTGAGAGACATGGTCTCGCAAAACAACATAGATATTTTCAATCAGAAACTCAAGCATCTTTTTGATGTCAACTTCAGAGTACCTGTGTGTACAATCAGAATGATTTAAAAGAATAATTTTGCAAACGACCAATGACAAGGTAAATGAATTTACGAGTTTCATTTTTTATTGAAAAAGCAGCTGCCAATGGTACCAAAAAGCCTGAACTTTAATTATCGTGGGGAATGGTTGTGTATAAAGTTGAAAAATCGTAAGTTATAAACCGTTGATTTTGGTAAAATCTCTTGATTTCCAATTGTTCAGAAGGTCCTTGGGATTTTTAAGTATCTATATCTGCTTTACATCACTCTTCGAATATATGTATTGTTGCAAATTACTCTAGAATTATCCTTCACTACAGTTTATATTTTAGTGAGGAGTAAAGAAAGAGGCTTGGTTAAACATTTACTGGAACCCGCAATTTATCTTTGTAAAGATTTTTTATGAAGTTTATGAATCCAATATATATATATGGTAGTTCAAAAGAATTTTTGTTGTTGGTAATATTGACAGTATTATTCAAGAATTTCGTCCTTAGAAAGGGATCTATGAGTATAGGCTGGATAACCACTTGTAGAATTAAATCCAAGTTCTTTTGAATTATAATTCATATAATGAGCCTGACAAACAGGATATGGAGATCACGAAGAGTATTCAATACCAAAGTCCATAAAACAATACAAAACAGGAGCAGAGCAAACACGGACCTCCAAAACATTAGAGATGGGATCAGGTGCCACCTGCTTTGTCAGCAGGGACCAGTACATACTGATCATGTTATCTATCTAATTCTTTTTGTACTTCTGGATTATTGAATACAGAAGGATAAATGGTTTTCATATTGCCCCTCAATCTTTTAATACGCGATTTTAACATGGGTCTGAAACATTTACTCCATTCTGACAAATTGTCAACGTCTTCTTTTTCATATTTGGCCAATCGTCTGGCGTAATCTTCTACAGAATCCACAATATGTATGAAAATCCGACGCCAGTTGAACAGGGTTCCCTGTATTTAGGACCTTTTAAAACAGGTGATCTAAGGTCCTCATTACTAACTATATCAACGTCACCTGTAATAACGTGTCCAGCAGGACTAAAGTTGTAGGATGAAGAAGAACATGAATACTACGGAGGATTATGTTTCAGATATTCGATATTCATTCGTTATAATGATCTTGTTAGCTAATATACGACCTAAAACTGGATCGTATTTGACTAAATACTTAGTATTAGCTTTAGTAAAATACTGACTACGCAATGAATCCTTCTTTGATTTTTAAAACGGGTGTGTTTGGTCAACAAGATATGCTTACACTTCCTATGTACTTGATCCAGTCTCTAGATTTCCTAGGGTCAGTGTTTTATGCCTTCTGTACATATTTGTATTGTTTACAGACTTTTTGAGATCGACCAGTTTTCGTTATCTTCATTAAAAAAAACGACTGATGTTTTCTCTTGTTTTATGGTCAATACAATGACCTTGTCAGCGTAACCAATTTACCATTTATTCAAATGCTGACTGACTTTTTCATTTTAATTGTTTACTGCGGATGTGACCAGTTTTCAGGGGATGCTCACTCCTCTATGACACCTATCCCACCTCTGACGTTTACCATGTTAGCTCAATAATTGTTGTATTTATTGAATGGATATTTGTGGTTGAATACTCTTCGTTATTTCCATATTTCATTTCAAGGGATTTTGAAACAGAATTGTTATGAAGGATATGGAGATAGCAAACAATATTCAATATCAAAGTCCACAAAACAATACAATATAGGAGCGGAGCAAACACGGACCTCCAAAACATCAGAGGTAGGATCAGGTACCATGAAGGAGTGAGCAATTACTAGTAATATTTTATAAAATGTTTGGTATATTATCACGTACATGCTGCAATGCCATTTCAAACTTAGAAATTCTTTCATCTGAAATGTGTAAAAACTATTAATATCGGAAGAGGCTGATCGCAACATACATTGTAAAAGGTAAAAAAAGTTCAGTTTATTCTAAATAATTAGTAAACAAGACATTGTTTAATATAAGATCATGCGTTTGAACATTAAATAATTTGGAAGAAGAAATGCCCGCAGATGAGAGCGAAGTATTACTATAAGAATAAAAGAAGTTGACCCATAAAAATAGTCACAAAACTTGTTACAAAAGGGACTATTTTCTAAGGAGAAAATTAAAAAGTCCTTTTAAAAATTCCTGGAATGCGCTTACCATTAATTAGTATTCGTAGATTAAGTGTTTGAAAGAGAATTTCATCTTTATTTTACTCTAAATAGTATCAAAATATTTTGCATTGAATTCTTCTCTTGTTTTCGAAAAGATTAATATTTTGCAATAAATACGTCTATTTATTGTGCGATGAAATGATAAACGAACTTAAAAACTTTTACTACTAATATATGGTTTACATTACCTCAAACGTCGAGCAAGTCTTATGTCCATTCCCAAATTTTATTGAGCAACTAATAAAATTAAGTTACTTTTCAATTCATCCGTTCCTAAAATGATAATCACAAGCGGGATAATAAAGGAAATTTAAAAACAAGTGATATACATTGTATGTATTTATTGCACCTGCGTTTCATGTCACAGATCTGATTAGAATTCAATATTCCTCACACGGATAGTATCGTTTATAACAGAAGACATGCAATATCACAATTAATTTACATGTAAGTGTCTTGCAAAAGAATCATATTTACAATAAATATTAGTGAATAGGTCTATGACGTTCATCCGAAACCCTTGTTTCTTTTCAAAGATGCATTTTTCTTTCATCTGTTTACAGATATCAGTCTTTGTTTTTCTGACAGACGCCAAATCTCTGTCAGATATATTCAGTGAACATCTGAAAGAAAAACTATGGGATCTACATGTCAAGTTTCAAAATTCCACTGAAGCCATAGGTTCGGACCTGACGGTAATGTTAAATTAATATGATTTAATATCAAAGTACTAAATTAAATTATTTATATATGTATGGAATAATGAATTTATTTATTTATCGATATTATGTTTGTATCAAAGGAAACACAATTTGAGACAAAGATGAAAACTGTTTGCAAACATTCAGGATGTTCCACGTCAACAAAGGATTCTGAGGATATCGATGGTAAAGGAGCTACGTAATGAATAATGAAAATGATAATTTGGTAAATTGTTCAGATAGATTTCAGTTTAATCTTAAAGTACCATAAGAGCTGGGTTTGTTAAAATTTTAATATGCAAGCCTGCAAGTCTCAAAGTAAAGAAAATGATACTCTTATAAAAGAAGGGGTTTATGATTTTGAATTTATCCAGTTAACATAAAGATTCTTCAGGAGGAAATAAGACGTGTCCTGAAAATTGGAAAAAGTTCGAAGGAAGCTGCTACAAGCTTATGTCTAAAAAAGCTTCTTGGTCTGCATCAAAGGTATATATAAAATGGAACCAATAATGAATTTGAAAATGATACAAAAATTGTATTGTTCATTGCTTTCTTTCGTGGACATTGTTGTATTTTTGTTTTTCGTTAGAGACACATAAGCTTGTGAACCTAAAATTGTTGATGATAATTACTTAAAGTAAAATTATCCTTACGTTTAGAACTATTTATTATCATTTTATAAAGTTATCAAGTCTTCATTCATAAATAAGCATTTAAAAAAAAAAAAAAAGCTGATTTTAAAACAAAACACAAAAAACTAATGAACAATAAACAGGTAGCTTGACTAATGGACAATGTAATCTGAAGAGGTTTTCCAGGAGAATAGAAGTCTAATTATAATGTACAGTCATCATTTCAATTAAATTTTGTTCGGCAAAAATATCAGATAATGATCTTAAGAAAAACTTGAGATCAACGATTTATTTTAAAAAAATTTAAATTTTATATTAATTGCTTCCCGTGTAGTATTTTGTTTTATCTTGATTATTTTAAATTCAAGTTATCGCGTTTAACTTCTGTGATTTGAAATTATATTCGTCTGGATTAGTGACCAGATACCAACTAAATAAGACTAAAATTGTCTGAGAATCATCGATATATTTTTTTTCTTTCCAGAGCATGTGTCAATCACTCAACGCCAACCTAGCTAAGATATTATCCGAAAGAGAAAATAACTGGATTCGTGATACATTCAGGGGTAAACACATGTTTCTTTTTTTCCAACATTTTTCATTAAAAAATCAATTTGACAATACGTTATCTTCTGTTGAACTTTTGCGAAGACACTGACTTTTACAGTTGACGGCTTACTTGGATCTACATTTAAACCTAGCTGCGTCATGTACGGAGGTACGGAATTGAAAATAGATAAGAAACAAGATGTGTTTGTAAACACTATGCGCCCGGCGGTAACACAGTTAAAAAAACTTTTAGCATATAGGTCACGGTCAAGGTCACAAGGTCATTGATCTTAATGTCATTTGAAAGAACTTTATTTGCGGAGTATGCGTACCATATATGAAGTCTCCACCTCCTATGGTTCAAAAGTTACGGTGAAAGTTCGTAAAAGGTTTTTAGCATACAGTTTACAGTCAAGGTCACAAGGTCAATGACCTTTGTGTCATTTGAAAGAACTTAATCAGTGGAGTATGAATACGAAAAATGTAGTCTGCATCTCCTATTGTTCAATAGTTATGGCGAAAGTTCGAAAAAGCTATTTTTAGCATAAAGGTCACATTCAATCACAAGGTCATTAACCTTGGTTTCATTTGTATGAGTTTAATTAGTGAAGCATGCATACTAAATATGAAGCCTCTATCTCTTATGGTTCGAAAGTTATGGAAAAATTTCGAGAAAGCTATATTTAACTTGTAGGTCACAGTCAAGGTCACAAGGTCATTGACCGTGATGTTTTTAAAAAGAATTTTTTTAGTTGAGTAGGCATACCAAATATCAAGTCTCTACCTCTCAAGGTTCAAAGGATATGGCGAAGGTTAAAGTTGACAACAGACAGACAGACAAACAGATAAACAGACAAACAGACAGGACAAAAACAATATACGCCTCGGATCTATCGATCCGGGTGCATAAAAATCCAGTGAGGTGAAAGTTATGGTATTAGGGTCTTTGAAATTATTACCCAAACAAAAAATATAATTGGTGGTAAAATAAAATTAATTTTTAAAAATACCTTATTCACGAGAATTAATATATCCTTTATTTTTTTGATAACATAAAATAAATAATGAAGAAGACACATTTCGGTAGGAAAACTTGGCAGGAGTTAGTCAAGTCAATGGAGAAAATTGAGGGTAGGAATGTTGCCGTTTCCTTTCTACAAAACGTAAAATGATCTTTGAAGAATTCCATTTTCATCGTTTCGTGAAATGTTACGAGCAACATTTCTTTCACAAAAGAGCTACGGTATATTTTCTTGATATAAAGGTAAGCCGTCGATTGTAAAAGTCAGCACTTCTCACAAATGTCCAACGTAAGTAGGATTATCTGTTCAGTTACATTTCTAAATTATAAAAATGTATCGGACCTCGTTTGTCTGTTTGTTTGTTTGTTGTTTAACGACCCCCTTGAGAAGTTTAACTTACATGCAGACGCCACCACTTGCCAGTGGAGACCTATACATGACACTTACGGCCATTAAGCAGTGAGGGATCTTTTTCGTGCCAGCACCTACTGCGATATGGGATCTTAGTTTATACGGTCTCATCCGAAGGACCACTCTCCACGTCCCACAGTGGGATGCGAACGCGCGACGTAAGAATCAACTCCTTATGCCGCGACTCTAGAGCAGACGCTCTAACCACTGCGCCACGCAGGCGACCCGGACTTCGTTAATCTTTGAAAAGAAAATTGTATGCTTTTACAGGCTTTTCCGCTTGGATCGATGCTACAGATTCACTTAAAGAAGGATATTGGAGATGGTCCTCAACAGGAAAATTGTTAACGTACTCAGCTTGGCACAAAGGAGAACCTAATGACACCGGTGGCAAAGAGGATTGTGCATTTTTCTTCTATTATAATGGGAAACTTCTTTGGAATGATGGTAGTTGCAGTGGAAAGGTACAGGCCCTATGCCAAAAAGCAGCCTAACCGAGAAAACACATGAATATCTTATATAAAAAAAAATGCATCAAATAAATGGTCGATTTATTATAGATTTCTTTTTAAAACAAAATAGTTAGTATCGTGTCAGTGAAACTTTAAAAAAATGTAAGTACCGTATCAGTGGAACTTAGAGCTAGATGCAAATTTAGCAATTTGTCCTTAGATTCACTATTACGTTTTAGCAAGAAGTAATTTTTGTGGCTCTTATGGAGCATAAAAAGATGACAGTAACTTATACTCGTGAAAAAAAAATTGTAAGCAAAAAATTTTATCTTAACGATCGCAACACTCTTGCCAAAACTGAATCCTCGTTAAAAATTTCTGCTTATACGGGTATGCTTAGCTGTTTTATTACCCAACTACATGATGTTAATAATGGAATTTTTAGCCGTGATAATAAAATATAGATGAGGAATTTTTATAAATATAAAGAACAGCCAAAAATTACTCCTGAGAATAAATGTATGAGAAAAAAAAAGATGACAAACTTGATCGATCTCATGAAATATATAGAGATAACGAAAAATACTCTCAAAGTCGATTCAAACAATACAAATCTGGATCAGAGAAAACACGGACCTCTAAAAAGAATAAGAAGTGGGATCAGGTGCTATGGAGGTAAGAGAATTACCTGCCGACCAGTTGCTCCTTGTCTTGATAACGTGAAAATCCATCGACAATTCAGTGTATAAATAATAGCCGAACGTCAGTCAGCATATTTTTGTCTTAATTAAGATTGTATTTGCTGACAAAGTCATTGTATCGACCAAAGAACTTACGAAACGATGATTTTAAATGAGAATGTTGATATTCTTGTTTCATCAACTTATTTTTCAATAATTACCTCGTGTTAGAATTGTTTATATGTAGAGTATGTTCTTGCGCATCGAATCAAATGAAAGATATAAACCCTCTTCTGCAGGTGATAAGGGTATATTGCTGCATAATAAGGGAAGGTGACGACTGAAAAGTCACGTTTTTCATAAAGCTTTTGTTGTTACTATTAAGATCTTTTCTAATAAAATATCCAAGTAGAGAACACCAAACAAGCAACGAACGAACGTATCTCTACGATATTAACCGTATTACTAGTTTATGAATACCATCACTCGCTTTATAAGGCGGATCTTGCACCGGCGCGCCGGGCGTGCGTCTCTCCCCTTCCCTCGTTTTATTTTTTTTTAAAATTTTGTTTGTATTTTCTTAAAATCAACAGGAAAAACACCTTTAATTTGTTAGAATTCCTCAGTTTCCGGGGTCTTCACCCCTTGACCCTCACCAGGGCTTTGTCCTGAACCCGCTGGGGTACTTAAGTATAAGTCACATTATCCAACGATGGGGTATGCGATGAGAAACCGATGCGTTTTTTGATGAAAATGGCGTGGTTGCCGGCCGGGCACCACTAGTGATCGGACGGTGACTGAGTCTTTTTTTGCGAATCAGTGGGGTCATTGGTAGGGAATAATTCGTAGTTAAAATTCAGCGATGTCTCCAACGATGCCTCACATCGCTCCTCATCGGCAACCTATCATTAACACATCTTTCAAGGATCGGCCGAGCATCGTCCAATATCCGTTGAATCTGAGGTCATCGGGGAGTTTAGTGGTGTTCAACAGATAACGACCGATCATCGGTCGATGTTCGACCAAACATTGGCCCGTAGTCGACCGATGTACGAACGATGTTTACCAATGTATGAGCGATGTAATATACATCGGCCGATTATCCTGGAACATCGTTTTATGATTAGCAATGCATCGCTGGGCCTTTGTAAGTCCGGCTGGCAACCACGCCATTTTTCTCATAAAACGCATTGGTTGCCCATCGTATGCATATCGCTGGATAATGTGACTGATACTTTAAGGACTACTAAGCCGATGTGGACCGATGTTGGGGCATCGTTAACACCACGGATTACTACCGATCACCACCGGTCTACGGCTACCGGCCGGGAAATGTGACCTAGGCATTACCGAGACCTTTGAGTTCTGGATACTGAGTGATGAGACGATTGATTCATTTCTAGAATTAATGAATAGAGGTTTCTAATACGTTGAGTTGCATGGAAACATGAGAAATGGGCAGATAATGAATTTAGAAAATAGAGTTTTAATGACATTAATATGACTTAATCACAAATTAAACAAATTCACCGTTTGTAAAACAGATATTCGTTCGTTACGTGTTTGGTGTTCTCTGTTATGACATAGATATGTCAGACTCTGTGGTATCTTTAATTTCGAGCTCACTGGGATATATCGTGTCGACATATGAATGAAAAAAAATATTGTAAATTGATAATACGATATAGCGAGTTAAAGGCAAGAACAAGTGTTTTTTATGTAGAATATTTTGAATAAGTTCTGCTTTATATGAAAACAGGAATACTGCTGATAATAGAACGCGATTGGTACCCATGAATGTTGGAAGACCTTGCCCCAAGAACATAAACTGAGAACAGACTTAAGTCAAAATTTCAAACAGTCAAAATTTCAAACCGACATAGCTTTTGAAATAATGTTGATAATAAAATAAAATTTTCATCATATGTTTGAACTGAGGTGTTTTGCACAGTTGCAAAATTTTAAGCTAATACATGGGATGAAACTTGAAATGTTAAAAATCAAAGTTTTGACTTAAGTCTGTTCTCATTTTCTTGGTCTTGGGGCCTAGTCTCCAAAAACCACATAGATATTGTCAGAAACTTAAGCATCTTTTAAATATCAACTTCAGTGTCAAACAGAATGTTTTTTTATCGAAATAATTTTGCAGTCAACCATAGACAAGTTATGAAAATTTACGAGTTTCATTATTATTGAAATATCAGCTGTCAATGACGTCAAAAAGCCTGGACTTGAAATTATCGTTGGAAATGGTTGTATTCAGAGGTGAAAAGTCATGAGTTTTATATTGTTGCTTCTGATAAAATTTTGTAATTTCAAATTTTCCAAAAGTCATTGGAATTTTTAAATATCAATTTCTGATTTATGTCATTTCTAGAATATATTTTTGCTCAGCACTCCTGAAGTTTTTCCCTCACTACTGCTAATATTTTAGTGAGGGTTAAAGAATGAGGCTTAGTACAAGATTTTCTGAAACACGCTTCGTATCCTTATTTGTAAGAATTTTTTAGGAGTTTCGGAATCCAGTAGAAATAGGGTAACTATGTCGCCCCGAACGAAGTCGGGCAATATATTGCGATTGTACGCATGTTTTTGTTCTCCAGGCTGTTTCTCGGAGATAGTTGGGACAATCTTCCTGAAACTTTCCTCAAAGGAGGATCACTGGTTGTAGTTGTGTTGTGTGGTCATTCAGTTTCAAAACGGCTATCGTTGCCATGGAAACCTGCAAAAAGCGACGAATTTTGTCCGCGAGTGTTCTCTCTGGTCCCTTGAACATTCTTCATCTGTAATTGTGCTCATTGTATTTAAAAATTGCAAATTGTCAATAGTTTTCATGGGAAACAGGTGAAAAGTGAAAATTCTGTAACTTTGATTTTTAAATCAAAGTATTGAAAGGACTGATACGAGTTGATGGTTGTCCAAGCTTAGCTAATGGGTATTGTTTTAGTGATGGAAAAAATGACCGTCTTGTTCAGTTCGGGGCGACATACGATATTGCTTGCAATAGCAGACTTTCTAGTTTAAATTCATTTTGGTTGTTTGGAATCTTAAAAACATTCAAAACTGACGTATGGTTTTTTTTTTATTTTAGAATTTCCTCCTTAGAAAAGGAGCTGTAAATATAAGTTGGATTACCACTTGTAAAATTAAATCCGAGTTCCTCTAATGTACAATTAAAATAATGAGCCTTAACAGCAAAGACAATGATGTTACCTGCTTTGTCAGCTTGGACAAGTACATACTGATCGTGTAATCTATCTAATTCTTTTTTCAATTTTGGATTATTGAATACAGAAGGATAGATGGTTTTCACATTGCCCCCAATCGTTTAATACGAGATTTAAACACATTTTTGATTTGATACATTCAACCCATTCTGTCAAAAAGGTGTTTTGCACAGTTGCAAAATTTTAAGCTAATACATGGGATGAAACTTGAAATGTTAAAAATCAAAGTTTTGACTTAAGTCTGTTCTCATTTTCTTGGTCTTGGGGCCTAGTCTCCAAAAACCACATAGATATTGTCAGAAACTTAAGCATCTTTTAAATATCAACTTCAGTGTCTTGTGTGTCAAACAGAATGTTTTTTTTATCGAAATAATTTTGCAGTCAACCATAGACAAGTTATGAAAATTTACGAGTTTCATTATTATTGAAATGTCAGCTGTCAATGACGTCAAAAAGCCTGGACTTGAAATTATCGTTGGAAATGGTTGTATTCAGAGGTGAAAAGTCATGAGTTTTATATTGTTGCTTCTGATAAAATTTTGTAATTTCAAATTTTCCAAAAGTCATTGGAATTTTTAAATATCAATTTCTGATTTACGTCATTTCTAGAATATATTTTTGCTCAGCACTCCTGAAGTTTTTCCCTCACTGCTGCTAATATTTTAGTGAGGGTTAAAGAATGAGGCTTAGTACAAGATTTTCTGAAACACGCTTCGTATCCTTATTTGTAAGAATTTTTTAGGAGTTTCGGAATCCAGTAGAAATAGGGTAATTATGTCGCCCCGAACGAAGTCGGGCAATATATTGCGATTGTACACGTTTTTGTTCTCCAGGCTGCTTCTCGGAGATAGTTGGGACAATCTTCCTGAAACTTTCCTCAAAGGAGGATCACTGGTTGTAGTTGTGTTGTGTGGTCATTCGGTTTCAAAACGGCTATCGTTGCCATGGAAACCTGCAAAAAGCGACGAATTTTGTCCGCGAGTGTTCTCTCTGGTCCCTTGAACATTCTTCATGAAATTTTATTTATGTAATGATAAGTATCTGTAATTGTGCTCATTGTATTTAAAAATTGCAAATTGTCAATAGTTTTCATGGGAAACAGGTGAAAAGTGAAAATTCTGTAACTTTGATTTTTAAATCAAAGTAAGTACTGAAAGGACTGATACGAGTTGATGGTTGTCCAAGCTTAGCTAATGGGTATTGTTTTAGTGATGGAAAAAAATGACCGTCTTGTTCAGTTCGGGGCGACATACGATATTGCTTGCAATAGCAGACTTTCTAGTTTAAATTCATTTTGGTTGTTTGGAATCTTAAAAACATTCAAAACTGACGTATGGTTTTTTTTTTATTTTAGAATTTCCTCCTTAGAAAAGGAGCTGTAAATATAAGTTGGATTACCACTTGTAAAATTAAATCCGAGTTCCTCTAATGTACAATTAAAATAATGAGCCTTAACAGCAAAGACAATGATGTTACCTGCTTTGTCAGCTTGGACAAGTACATACTGATCGTGTAATCTATCTAATTCTTTTTTCAATTTTGGATTATTGAATACAGAAGGATAGATGGTTTTCACATTGCCCCCAATCGTTTAATACGAGATTTAAACACATTTTTGATTTGATACATTCAACCCATTCTGTCAAAAAGGTGTTTTGCACAGTTGCAAAATTTTAAGCTAATACATGGGATGAAACTTGAAATGTTAAAAATCAAAGTTTTGACTTAAGTCTGTTCTCATTTTCTTGGTCTTGGGGCCTAGTCTCCAAAAACCACATAGATATTGTCAGAAACTTAAGCATCTTTTAAATATCAACTTCAGTGTCTTGTGTGTCAAACAGAATGTTTTTTTTATCGAAATAATTTTGCAGTCAACCATAGACAAGTTATGAAAATTTACGAGTTTCATTATTATTGAAATGTCAGCTGTCAATGACGTCAAAAAGCCTGGACTTGAAATTATCGTTGGAAATGGTTGTATTCAGAGGTGAAAAGTCATGAGTTTTATATTGTTGCTTCTGATAAAATTTTGTAATTTCAAATTTTCCAAAAGTCATTGGAATTTTTAAATATCAATTTCTGATTTACGTCATTTCTAGAATATATTTTTGCTCAGCACTCCTGAAGTTTTTCCCTCACTGCTGCTAATATTTTAGTGAGGGTTAAAGAATGAGGCTTAGTACAAGATTTTCTGAAACACGCTTCGTATCCTTATTTGTAAGAATTTTTTAGGAGTTTCGGAATCCAGTAGAAATAGGGTAATTATGTCGCCCCGAACGAAGTCGGGCAATATATTGCGATTGTACACGTTTTTGTTCTCCAGGCTGCTTCTCGGAGATAGTTGGGACAATCTTCCTGAAACTTTCCTCAAAGGAGGATCACTGGTTGTAGTTGTGTTGTGTGGTCATTCGGTTTCAAAACGGCTATCGTTGCCATGGAAACCTGCAAAAAGCGACGAATTTTGTCCGCGAGTGTTCTCTCTGGTCCCTTGAACATTCTTCATCTGTAATTGTGCTCATTGTATTTAAAAATTGCAAATTGTCAATAGTTTTCATGGGAAACAGGTGAAAAGTGAAAATTCTGTAACTTTGATTTTTAAATCAAAGTATTGAAAGGACTGATACGAGTTGATGGTTGTCCAAGCTTAGCTAATGGGTATTGTTTTAGTGATGGAAAAAATGACCGTCTTGTTCAGTTCGGGGCGACATACGATATTGCTTGCAATAGCAGACTTTCTAGTTTAAATTCATTTTGGTTGTTTGGAATCTTAAAAACATTCAAAACTGACGTATGGTTTTTTTTTTATTTTAGAATTTCCTCCTTAGAAAAGGAGCTGTAAGTATAAGTTGGATTACCACTTGTAAAATTAAATCCGAGTTCCTCTAATGTACAATTAAAATAATGAGCCTTAACAGCAAAGACATTGATGTTACCTCCTTTGTCAGCTTGGACAAGTACATACTGATCGTGTAATCTATCTAATTCTTTTTTCAATTTTGGATTATTGAATACAGAAGGATAGATGGTTTTCACATTGCCCCCAATCGTTTAATACGAGATTTTAACACATTTTTGATTTGATACATTCAACCCATTCTGTCAAAAAGTTCTTTTTCATGTCTGGCCTAATACCTGGTTTAATCTTTCACATGATTTATAATTTTCGTAAAATTATGACGACCATTGAAAGCTCGGGTTTCCCTTTTGGCACCTTTTAAATGTAAGTAATTTAAACTCCTCATTATATGAAATATATATTTACGTCACCAATAATACCAATACATCTTTAGGAGTAGTTATTTCGTACTCAGAGACGGAAGCATAGCAATGTTTGATGTTAATGTCGTAGTTTTAATGAATGTATTAAAAAAAAATTTCCTAAGGACCCAATGCAGGCTCATTTTGTGAGGATCGCAAAATCTGACGACAAGCTGAACATGAGAGTTGATAACTCTTCACCAGCTCTTGTTTATTACGTAAGTGGTCTCTGAGTTTGAAATATAAAATCTAAGGTTTTACTTTGCATCTGGCTTTAATTGATTTTGAACCAAAATTTGTATTTATTTGTAACGCGATGCCTCTCATTTCAGACACTGGTATAGTGACTGGAAGGAGTCTTATGGTGATTGTTGCTGCTAAAAGTTGCACCAACAATCTTTTTTTTATTTTTTATAAGAACAGCATCGTGAATATTCATTCAATAAAACAATAGAAAATCGTTTTACTCCATTTGTGAAACCGATAGAAGACTTGGTATATCAGCAGGACGAAGCATCCGTCTTGTCATACCTTGTAACACGCAAAATACGTCTTATTAAATATTACAGCCTGTGCTTTCGGAACCGCTTTGCCTTTTCCTGGCTGCCCTAGTCTGTTCTACCTGTATAACGGACACAAGACGATGAACCCCATGAAGTGTCCCAGGGGGACGTGGTACCGGCCCGACATCTGTACGTGAGAATGGATCATCCCGGGAAAAGTGGAAAAAGCAGTTAAGTACATGTAAAACACATAAAACATACTGAAGGGATGTTGAACAAAACTAGTGCCGAAATATCAAAATGATTCTAAGAACTCTAAGACATGCAAGCAAATTGCTTATTAGCGGTTTTTCGTATTTAGAAAGATTTATAAAATATATCTTGTAGGCTACTAACCTATGTTCCATTTTAAATACAATGGAAACTTCCTGGAGCGATATAACCGTGTACAACAGATGCCCACTATCGAAGTTGTTCTTTTCCGGAAGTCGGTGCTCTTTGATCATGGCGGCATAATCCTCATCTGGGCGATGAACAACATGGACCTTGATGGAGATTTTTCGTTCTGTTTTGAGTTGATGGTCAAGTCTTTAGAAGAAGAAATCGCCCAATTTGTCAAATGACTTTGAGGATATTCATTTCACATACAAATTAACCTTTATTCCATCTATTGGAGTAGTTAAAGCGTATTTCGTACTCAGAGACGGAAGTGTAGCGACGCTTGACGTTAATGGCGTAGTGAGTATTGATCATTCAATGCGTTTTGATTTGTATTGTCGGCATGCTTTATACATTTGCTTTTAATTAAGCTTTTTTCATGCAAACCGAATTATAATAAATGCATTACAACTTTCTTTCTAAGGATCCCATGCAGCCTCATTTTGTGAGGGTCGCCAAATCAGACGACAAACTGAACATGAGAATTGACAACTCTTCACTAGCTCTTGTTCATTTACGTAAACATGGAGCAAGAAATACAAATTTTTATTTTGCAAGTTGCTTTATATAATTAAGAACCTATTTCTGTATTTAATTGCAATGCACTGCGAATCATTTCAGACACTGGTATAGCGACTGGAAAAAGTCCTTTGGTGATTGGTGCTTATTTTGATGAGGTAAATATAATTGCTGAATATAAAAGATTTACTGAGAAAATTGATTTTATCATTGAAATCTTTCATTGTTAAATTGGGTAACATTTTGGAAAAAAATTTATTTCAGTTAGATTGCTTAGCATCAGAAAATGTGATGAATACTTTTTAATCGTGAAAAACAATATTATCATACATAAATGTTACGTTATTCTTTTTATAGCTAAAATTCTTTCGTTGTAATCTGTGACTACGAGGAAGAATACAACAATAATGATGATGATGGTGACGACGATCATGACGATTTTGACGATGACAGATAAAAATGTCGCCAAATAGTCGCGTAGCACCAAGGCATATCACGTTTGCCAATGTTGTCAGTATTTTTGGTCACAGCAAGACCAATTCTTGGAACCAGTGCAGCGGAGTGAGAAGAAACCCAATGACACAAATCAATTGATAGGACTTTGTAGATATATTCTGAATATTTTTATATTCAAATGTTTGGCAGATTAGTTGCATGTAGGAAATTGTGCATGTATGTCTTAAATGAAGTCAGTGTACGTTTCTATGAACAGGATTGCTTAGCATGTTGAAATGTAACTATATTTTACACATAGCTTGTATTAGAGATTTGTAAATTTAAAAAGATTATATCAACAATGTATATCAAACTAGTAAAAATATTTTTAATAGGGGAATATACAAAAACATACATTTTCTTCATTTTATTTATTTATATATTTATTGATTTATTTATTTATCTTAAGAGGACAATGTTGTCTCCATTGTGTATAGCTTCATTATTTGTGGACTTGTTATATATTCTTTTCTATTTTTAAAATACAAAGAATTAGTAAATCAGAAATTCAATTTTGTTTGATTTGTTTCATCTATTTTAACCACAATAAAGCTAAATTGATCAAATGATTTTTTTTATCTAAATTTATCAGCTGTTAATCGTTGTCTTCATTGTCGTTGTCGAACGCGTTAAAAATTTTGTTCACCTCTTTTCGTGGGTAAAGCAATTCAAAGGGAGGACGTAAACGGTCAATCGGGGATGCTTACTCATCCTAGACACGTGTTCCAGTCTCTAGAATTCCCAGGGGTCTGTTTTTATGCCCTCTTCACATATTTGTATTGCTTAGAGATACTTTTAGATCATATTTCCATCCTCCCGTGATGTCATAAGATTTACAAAAACTGTTATTAATTTGAATACACACCCAAAAGAACAATATCTTTCGGACGAATGCTTTTCAACAAATGTATTGTTAACTAAAAGAATTTGAATGATATATTTTCTTTTTTTAATTTTTAAACAATTATTCAATATATTCAAAAAATGCTGACAAGGGCAATAACTCATTCTCAGGTATCTTCAATCAGGTATTTTCTTTATTGTACTTCTAACATAAAATAATTTCCCTGTTATTCACAATTTAAAAGTATCGTTTACTAGGAAGTACATGTATTTTGGAACTTCAAGCGTCAGAATTATGCACTTGAACCAGTTTTTGCATAATTTTTATAATACTGATCACAAAAATGTGCATTTTTTTTATATTGACATACTTTTTATGTGTCCCATCTTAAATAAAATGGCAAGATATACATTTTTTTTGCAAAAAATTCGTAAATTTAAACTATATTAAAAGAAAATATTAATGGAGTCTTCGTACTTTGAACCATTAAAATTTTTAGGGTGGAAAGACCTTAACTGTTAGGCTAAATGGTTTTATTATTTACACACGCAGTTTTCTACGCGGATTTTAGGTTTTTTCCGATCATGTCGAGAAGCAGTGGATCACATGGAAGATTTGACCAATCTACAGGGAATGTTCATTCCTTTATGACACCTGACCCCACCTGTGATCGATGTTTAAAACGCCCTCTTTGCTCTGCTCCTGATTTGTATTATTGAATGGACTTTTGAGGTTGAATACTGTTCGTTATATCCATATTTCACTGGAAGGGATTAGGGGACAGAATTAGCGGTATGAAATCATGATCTACATGTTGCTGGACCATTTTAAACTGATGAACATGTAGAAACTTATTTTATCTAATATGTATTAAAACTATCAATTCCGGACACGTTTGATGGAAACGTATATTATCACAGGTTCGAAAAGTACAATTTATTCTAAAAATTTAAGAAAAGTAGACATTGTTTTTACTAGAGATAAAATTGCTCGAAAAATACAGTCATTAAATGTGCTAACGTATATGTTTGTCCTTCAGAGTTTTTAAAACAGATGAACGATAATGGTTCAGCGCTGGGATTACTGTAATGGTCATCTCTGACAATAATGGAGTGGGACTGGAATAAAGCTCAAATTCTCTTCTGCTTCTGTTAAGATCTATATATCATTTGTTGTATGATTAGATGTCTAGGAGGAGAAAATATAACTTACATGTAATCGTTATATTTGCTAATAAGTTCTTCGAAAAGACAAAACAATTCAAGAAACGCTGAATTGAAACAAGGTTTTTGAAATTCTTGTAGCATCTATTTAACTGTCAGTAGTCTACTCCGATTTGAAAATTGATCGTGCTCAACGCATGCTCTTGAGCATCGAATATTTTGGAAATCGAAACATTTACAGATATTATAGCGGGGTATAACTATAAAAAAAAAGAAAAGTTGACCCAACTGAAAAAATGTCACAAATCTCGATAAGAAAAAATAATTTTCTAATAAGAAAATTTAAAGGTACTTTTTAAAAAGAAATCCTAGAGTACACTTACAATTAATCAGTATTCTTAGATTAAATGTTTTATAGAGAATTCATTCTTTATTTTTATACTCTAAAGTATAAAAATTGCAATGATATCTTTTTTTTTTGTACCCTGTAATATTTTGCGATGAATTCGTCTCTATATTTTGTGACGAATACTATACTCAAGTACATATATATATTACCAATAAACTTTTACTATTTGACTAACATTACCCCAAAGTTCCAAATGTCTTCTATTTCGTTAGGACAAGCTTTTTTATATAAAGATTATCGAGCAACTAAAAAAAAAATAAACTACATAAGTTTTCAATTCACCCATTCTTAAAATGCTAATCATAACCGGGATAGGGAAGAATTAAAAAAAAAAGTGAATATATATAGTTGAAAGTAGTTCAAAGTCGATGTCACACAGGTGAAAATAATTATAAAAGAAAAAGAAAATACAGTTTCCAAATTTCATTTAACACAAGCGCTTTCTGGATTTCATAATCCGCCTTCAGGTGTACACAAATAATAAATATATATATATAAGTATTCATTACACCTACTTTTTAAGGTACAGATCTCATAAGAAATCAATAACATTCACATGAAAAGTATCGTGTATAACAGAGAAAAGAGCGCATGCAATATCACAATTAAGAAAGGATCACGTTTACAATAAATAGTGAATATGTCTATGACGTTTATCCGAAACCCTTGTTTCTTTTCAAAAATGCATTTTTCTTTCATCTATTTAAATGTGTCAGTTTTCATTTTGCTGACAGATGCCAAATCTCTATCAGATAAATTCAGTGACACTCTGAAGGCAAAACTATGGGATCTACATGATAAGTTTCAAAATTCAACCAAAGCCATAGGGTCGGAACTGACGGTAACGTTTAATTAGTATAACTAAATAGCAAAATTTTAAATTAGTTATTTATTTTATTTTCTTTCTTTCTTTCTTTCTTTCTTTATTCATGAAATATTAGTTGATTAATTAATTTATTCATTTGTATATACTTGCATTAAAGGAAACACATTTTGAGACAAATATCAAAACTGTTTGTAAGGATTCAGGATGTTCCACGTCAACAAAAGATTCTGGGGTTATCATTAACGGTAAAGGACTTTCAAAATCAAATAATAATAATAATAATTTTGGTATTTTTTCCTTAGAATTCAGTTAAATGAAAAAACAATATATGGAATGGGATGTTAATATATCAGCCAGTAAGACTTGAAGTATAGAAAATGATGGGAGTGATAATTTCATATAAACAGGATTTCATAATTTATCCAGTTAACATCAAATTTCTTCAGGAGGCAATAAGACGTGTCCTAAAGGCTGGAAAAAGTTTGATGGTAACTGCTACAAACTTCTATCTAAAAAGGCTTCATGGTCTGCATCAAAGGTAAATATAAAACTACCTGGTAACTAGATGCTGTCATGAGACAGTAATACCCGCACTAAGGTGTTTGCCTCTAAATGCACACTCCTTCAAATTGGGCTTTACCAAGGAAAAGTCAACATAATTCAATAATCTACATAATACATGTATTCATCAAATTGAGCATAATATGCTCAGGTGACCATGTGACCCATGGGCCTCAATCTTATAGATATTTCATACTCTTAATTCATTACCAGTCTGAAATTAAACAACAGAATTTAATTAATGATGTAAATTAGGTTTGATAAAGGGGGGATATGAATTTTTGGCCCATAATTGGAACTTTTTAAATCTATTTTCTCATATAGATCAACAACAAATAATATTACTCAAATAAGTGTAAAGCGTTTTTGATGAACTTTTAAAAATGAGCAAACTTTTTTTTATATTGATTTGGCAGAAACCCCTTGAAAGCTGCCATATACCCAATCAATTTAGTCAACCCCCTCCCCACCCCTCTACCATCAACACACACACACACAAACAAACCCCATTTGCCTGTTTTTGGAAATAGGCCTAAATGGCAAAGTTAAGATAAAACATCTTTTGTAAATAATAATTTTGAATTTGTTCTTGTACTATACATGTCAGCAACGTAGCAACAGGGAGGGGGGATTGGTCATAATTTACGACGCAATATTTTTTAAGCACTTTTGCAGAGAATTTCTCCACTTTCCAGCATTGGCCAATCAAATACCTTTTACTCCTTAATTTTAGACACATTCTGTAGCCAAAATGTATATTTTATCAACCTCCCAACCATTTATAGTTGTCTCTACAAGCAATAAACTCGCTTGAAGTGAATTTTCAGCAATCTCACAAATAATTTTAATCAAGCGAGTTTATCATTTGTAGAGAAGACTATAAAGGGTAAGGAGATGGATAAAATACACAGATTAGTTAAATAATATGCCTAGAACTAGGGATAGAAAGGTAATTAATTGACCGATGCTCGAAAGTGGAGAAATTCTTCCCTGAAATGCGAAAAAAATATTGCACCGTAAATTGCACATTTTTTGCATAACAGGATCTGTAGCGTTATGGTCAAAGACAAATATATAAAACCATAACGCTACAGATCTGAAGCTAAGTTCAGGGAAGACGGGGCTTTTTCCAAAAAAAAAAAAACCATCACTTTTCGATCCCCATTTGACCCCCGGGGGCAAAATCAAAATTCCGAAACCTTACTGCACATCTACATGACACCACCAACTATCTCCCAAAAGAATACTGTTCGTTATTTACATATCCTTCATGATGAGGCTACTGAGTGAAATGTAAGAGGAGTTCAGGGAAGACGGGGCTTTTTGCATAAAAAACGTCATTTTTCGACCCCCATTTGACCCCCCGGGGCAAAAAGAATATTCCAAAACCTTACTGCACATCTACATTACACCACCAACCATCTCCCAAAAGATGATTAGGCTACTGTGTAAAATGTAGGAGGAGTTCAGGGAAGAAAAGTGTGACAGACGGACGGACGGACATGAGTAACAACAATATTCCCGAACTTTCTTTAGAAAGTGCGGGTATATCTAATAACAGAACCACGTAATACTATAATGAATTTGAAATTAAACAAAAAGTGTATTCTCTTTTGCTGTATTTCGTGGACATCGTCGTACTTTTGTTTTCCGTTAAAGGGACATACGCATGTGTATCTAAAACTAGAAAGTCATAGTTTATGTCGTCCTGAACTGGACAAGACTTTCATTTTTTTTTCATCACTAAAACAATATCCATTATAGCTAAGCTTGGAAAACCATCATCTCGTGTCAGTCCTTTCAGTACTTTGATTTAAAAATCAAAGAATTTTTTTTTTCACTTTTCACCTGTTTTCATGGAAACTATTGACAATTTGCAATTTTTAAATCCAATGAGCACAATTACAGATAAAAATCACTATATAAATAAAATTTCATGACGAATGTTCAAGGAACCAGGGAGAACATTCGCGGACAAAATTCATCGCTTTTTGCAGGTTTCCATGGCAACGGTAGCCATTATGAAACTGAATGACCATACAACATAACTACAGCCAGCGATCCTCCTTTGAGGAAAGTTTCAGGAATATTGTCCAAGATATCTCCGAGAAACAGCTTGTATAACAAAAACATGCGTACAATAACAATATGTCGTCCCCCGACTTTGTTCGGGACGACATAATTACATAAAGTAAATTATCCTTACTTTCAAAACTAATTTTATTTACAAAGGTACTACAGCAAAACTCGGTTATTATGAAGTTACTGGGACCTTTGAAATTACATCGCTATATCCGTAATTTGTTTTAACCGTAAAAGAGATTCATTAAATATATATAGCTGGGGATCCAAAATGACTTCGCTATAACCGTGAATTCGCAATATCCATGTTCGTACTAAACGAGTTTTACTGTAGTATCAAGTATTCATTCATGAATAAGCATAGGGTTTAAATCTTTTTTTAAAAAAAACTTACGTTTTAACAATTGAGGCAAACAATTAACAAGTAGCTTTTATATAGATGAGAACTTTAATGTAAAAGTTCCATTTAAATTTTCTCGGTTAATCACAGTTTTTATTCTAAATACTGATTGCATCCTGCGTAGTATTTTTTTCTTGACTATTTTAAATTTTAGTCATTGCAACTCCTGTAATTTGAAATCCTTTTTTCTTGATTAGTTTTCAGATACCAACAGGATAAGTCTTAATTTGTTTCAAAATTTCTTATATATATTTTATTTTCTTTCCAGGGCTCATGTCAATCACTCAACGCCAACTTAGCTACAATATCATCTGAAAGAGAAAATAAATGGATTCATGATACATTCAGTGGTAAAGACATGTTTTTAAAAGCATTTTTCAAAAATATTGTGTTCATAAATGGTCAATTTGACACAAAAAATTAATCTTTTGTAAGTTGAATTATCGGTTCAGTTCCATTTCTGAATGAAGAAAAATGTATCGGACCTGGTATATCTTTGAATTAAAGAAGTAAGATTTTACAGGCAATACCATTTGGATCGATGCTACAGATTCACTAAAAGAAGGAGAGTGGAGATGGTCCTCGACAGGAAAACTGTTGACATACACATCTTGGAGCAAAGGAGAACCGAATAATCTTGGTAATGAGGACTGTGCAGTTATCTTCCACTCTAATGGAACACTTCTTTGGAATGATGGGGTCTGCAGTGATAAGTTTCCGGCCCTGTGCGAAAAAGCAGCATGATTGAGATAATACATGGATATCTCTTAGATAAAAATAAAACGTATCAAATCAATGGTTGATTTGTTAGAGTTCTTTTTTATAAAAATGTTGTAACTGTATCAGTGGAACAAATTGAGCGAATTGTCTTTGACCTTTATACACTCTTTTGTGTCTCTATTCCCAGTAAGTTGCTTTTATCGCATTGAAATAGTCTCCACTATTCGAATGACATATTTTTCTGATCAAGAAAAGTTATAAATCAAAGATGGATGTGATACTGTCACAGACTAAGACGCAACTGGTTTGGTATCGGAACAAATGTTTGTGGAACCTATATTTGATGATAATGAAGAATCAATACGAAGTTGGGGAACATATTGTTTTTACCCTGTTTCTTATTAAGGTCTTCCGTTTCCAACGGAAGACTTTCTACTGATTCTGTTGTTTCTTTTCCACTATTATTAAGGTCTTCCGTTTCCAACGGAAGACCTTTATTGTTTTCGTTCGGTTTCTTTTTCCCTATTATTATTCTTTTTTTTTCTTACCGATTTTGTGCACGCGAGTTCTCGGAAATGGCTCCACCGATTTTTACCAAACTTACAGATCTGATAGATATTTATCTGAACCTTGTCGGAAATTTTAGTCGTCGATGACGTCACTTACGGTCGCGAGATATGGACGATTTTCTGATTTTTAGGGGGTCGGCTTGTCCTGGAAACTCCTCCGAAACGACTTGAAATATAACTTCAAGATTTTCAGTGAAAGTAAGGGAAGGTTTGCTGAGTTGCAGGCAGGCGTCCAAATCTTTCTAATGCAGAAGGCGCCGGGGCTCGGTAGAGCCCAAAAATGTCTCGGAAACATCTCACTTAATTTCACACCTTTTGTTTTATATCTTCGTATCTATCAATAATTTGTAAAAGCATAATGAAGAAAAGTTGTTCAGAATTACAAGACCTCTCATTTGAGATAAAGAAAAAGGGGATGACTTCTCAAATTAGTGACTCAGAGGGGCCAAAATCTTAAACGTATAACTCTTTAATGATCAATATTTTGTAATATATTACTGAAGCAAAAATGTTTATCAAAAAGATTTGTAACTATATACATGTATTATAAAATTTTGATCATATGTTACGTAATTAGGGGTCACAAGGGGCCAGAATGTGAAATCTTTGATGCTTTATATCTGGAAAAGGAGGAATATTTTGATAAGCATTGTTGAACGAAAGATGGTCAGAATAATGTTCCACACAATATGCACCCTTTGAATTTTTGAAAAATGGTCCCATTAAGGACTTGGATAGATGATCCCTTAATATTTTCATTTAAGATATCTCTTCAACGAAAAGAAATATATGAATAAGTGTTGAACAAAAAGTCTTCAAAATCACGAGACCTTTCATTTGAAATCAAGAAAAAGGGACTGGCCCATCAAATTAGGGGCAGAGAGGGGCCAAATCATTTTTATATTGTTAAATAAATCAAAACAATTTAATCAAGTGAGAGAAGTCTTGATATCATTATTTTGTAACAAAGAACATAGTCAAAATCATATCTCATCTTATCGAAAAATCGGACGGGAGACCTACTCGTTGCTTGCAACGAGATCTCATCTAGTTATTATTATTTTTTCTTACCGATTTTGTGTACGCAATTTCTCAAAAACGGCTCGCCCGATTTTCACCAACCTTTCAGATCTGATAGATATTTATCTGAACCTTGACGGAAATTTTCGTCGTTGATGACGTCACTTCCGGTCGTGAGATATGGACGATTTTATGATTTTTAGAGGGTCGGCTTGTCCTGAGATCTTCTCCTAAACGACTTAAGATATCGACTTGAGATTTTAAGTGAAGGTAGAGGAAGGATAGAAGATGTAACATTTTGCATATAGACCTTTCCAGGTAAAAAGGCATCGACGCTCGCCTGGGCTCGAAAGATAGGCTCATACGCATCTCGCAAAAATTGATACGTTTTCTTTTATATCTTTTTACTTGTTAATATTTTGTTAAGACATATATAACAAAAAATGTGCAATATAGTAAGACCTTTCATTTGATATCAAGAAAATGGGGTTAGCTCTTCAAATTAGGAGCAAAGAGGGGCCAAAATTCTCTCGTCTTTAACTTTTAATGATCAATATTTTGTGATACATTACTGAAGCAAATATATTCAACTTAACGATTTGCAACAACATATGCTAAAAATTTGATCATGTGTTACGTAATAAAGGGTCAAAGGGGGCTAGAATGCTTAATCTTTGGCGCTTTATATCTCGAAAAGCGTGAATATTTTGATAAGCAATATTGAACAAAAAATGGTCAAAATAACGTCCTCAACAATATGCATACTTTTAATTTTTTTCATTTTTCATTTTTTCCGTCGACACTTCCGTTGTAAACCGGATGTACATGTAGTTTGAATACATGTTAGCGATTTTTTTTCATTTTCTAATGAATGTAATTGTTCATCATAGAGATTTAAAGAATACGTAGCATCTTAATATTTCCACCGGAAGTACGGTTCGTTCAAACCGGAAGTTGTCAAAAAATGAGTATTTTCCATCGAAACTTTCAGGGATGATTACTGCATGCTTGATGTAGAGTTGAAAGTAGATTTGAGCATATATGGTCGCACCGGAAGTGAATAAGTAGAACCGGAAGTTGATTGGAAACGATAGATCCTACATTTTTTGTGTTTCTAAACATATTTTGAAGAATTCTTGTGCCTTTTTGACATTTTTTATCCTATCAATGGAATTATCCCAACACAGGTCTTATTCCGTCAGATAGCGGACGGAAGACACACTCGTTGCTTGCAACGAGATCGCATCTAGTTCTTATTATTTTTTTCTTACCGATTTTGTGCAGGCGATTTCTCGAGAACGCCTCGACTGATTTTCATGAAACTTTCAGCAATGATGGCAAATCATCTGAACTTAGGGTGGATTTTTATTTTGCCGTCTTCACTTCTGGTCGCGAGATACGGCCAATTTTCTTTTTTTAAAGTGTCATTTGGTCCGGAAGTGTTCTCAAAAACCTTTAAAGATTGAGTCTTGAAACTTTCAGGAATGATAGATTGTGACAGGCTGTATTGAATTTTGTATAAAGTTTTTGTCGCCGCCACGTACGTTGTCCACCGGAAGTTATTTAAAAATATGCAAAATTTTATTTTTTTCTTTTTGAAATGTTTCTTATGGAGGCAAATAGAGTGTCTCGAGTTATATTACGTCCACCGGAAGTTATTTTTTCCAAACCGGAAGTAGTCCAAAAAATTAGCATTTTTCATCGAAATTATCAGGGATGATTCCTTCACACTCAGAGAGGAGTTATAGGTCATTTTAAGTACTTCCGGTCACACCGGAAGTGAATTATAAAGACCGGAAGTTGTTTGAAAAATGACAGATTTCACTCATAAATGTGTTCTCACGTATTTTGAGGAATTGATATGAACAATTTTTTTCATTTAAGGTTGTTTTATGATCGTATCAAAAATCGAATGGAAGACCTATTCGTTGCCCGCAACGAGATCTCTTCTAGTTATTATTATTTTTCTTCTTCCTGGGCACTTATTTGGCCGCGAATGATCTTGTAAACTGTTCATCCGATGTAGGTAAAACCTTTTTAGGGTAAGTAGACATGTTATGTAGATTTGCCGAATCAAGGTCATTTTGCGCGCACGTGCTTGCAAGAGCGCGCACGTGAAACACGTGAAATGACCAATATAATAGATGAAGCCGTAACTTTTCTATTTTTTTATGAAATGTTTTGAAAATAATAATATAGGTATATATTAGTACTATAAACAACAGGATATGGTCAAATTATCATGAATTCACGCGCATGCACATGCACTTCGCTCTGATTGGCTGAAACTAAAGTCTCAATATCTTTCTTGTTTTGTTTTTTTTTTGTCAAAATACTTTGAAATTTTAAATATAGTCGTACATTAGAAGGTTTTACAACATGATATACAAGAATTTTCAGGAAAGTTGTGCATGCACGTGCACTGCAATCTGATTGGCTTAAACTTTAAATGCTTATAACTTTCTTAATTCTCAATAAACAAGGATAAAATTTATATATGAATAGGTATAATAGATACCTACATTATGCTACTATCAAAATTAAAAGCATGGACATGCAAGCACGTGCGCATGCGCAATGCGTAAAATGACTGAAATACTTGAAAAATAGCAACATTTATATCTGTATTATTTCCTTTGATTCTCGGGAATTCTTTAGCCAACATGCCATGATTATCTTGCATATGCGTGCGCGTGCATGTGAAACGTTAAATGATATATAGTTTATATCATTGTAATTTTTATATTCTTAAATGGAGTCCGTCGACACTGAGCAAATAAAAAAAAAGTCTTACAGGAATAAGGCACAAAAAGGGATCTGGGGAGCGTTTGGAGAACATCTGTAACGGTCCCCGTTACAATTAGCACTAGTTATACTAAGTATAGCTCTATCAAACGAACTTACAGAACTATCTTTATAAGAAACGTAGAAAAGTAGGTAGGTTAGGAACCCATAAAAACTTACTTAAGAGATTAAGAACATAATTAGTCCACTGTCAAAATATCAAAAAGATTCCAAGAACTCTATCTCATAATACATGTAAACTTCTTAAGAGTTTTCCTAAATAAAAAAGATTTATAAAAATTATATATTGTAGGCTGCAAACATATGTTCCATTTCAAATACAATGGAAACTTCCTGGAGCGATATAACCGTGTACAACAGATGCCCACTACTGGAGTTGTTCTTTTCCGGAAATCGGTGCTCTTTGATCATGGCGGCAAAATCCTCATCTGGGCGATGAACAACATGGACTTTGATGGAGATTGTTTGTTCTGTTTTGAGTTTATGGTCAAGTCTTTCGAAGGAGAAATTGCCCTTTTGTCAAATGACTTTGAGGATATAAATTTCACCTATAAATTTACATTTATTCCATCTTTCGGAGTAATTAAAGAGTTTTTCGTACTCAGAGACGGAAGCGAAGCGACGCTTGACGTTAATGGCGTAGTGAGTATTGATCATCCAATGCATTTTTTTATTGTCGGCATGATTTATATTTACATTCGTTTTTCACACAAATGAAGTTTTAATAAATGCATTACATTTTTTCAAGGATCCCATGCAGTCCCATTTTGTGAGGGTTACCAAATCTGACGACAAACTAAATATGAGAATTGACAACTCTTCACCAGCACTTGTTCATTTACGTAAGTGGTCACTGCGTTTGAAACATAAAATCTAAACTTTTTACATAACATTTGCTTAAGCGATTTTAAACCAACATATTTTTTATTTGCAACACTACCTGTCATTTCAGACACTGGTATAGCGACTGGAAAGAGTCCTATGGTGATTGGTGCTGCTAAAGGCTGCTCCAACTTCGTCGGGTATTTTGATGAGGTCAATATACATGCTGCATATAAAAGATTTACTGAGAAAAATTATTTAATCATTGTAATTTTTCATTATCAAATAGAGACACATATAGAAAATAAAATGATTTCAGTTAAATTGCTTTTCATCAGAAAATGTAATCAATAATTTTATCTTTAATAGACAGAAACACAATATCATCATACATAAATGTTACGTTCTTCTTTTTATAGCTGAAATTATTTCGTTGTAATCCTTCAAACTTTTTCGGTGACTACGAGGAAGAATACAACCATGATCATGATGATGACGATGACCATGACGATGACAGATAAAAATGTCGACAAAAAGTCGCGAAGCACCAAGGCATATCACGTTTGCCAAAACTGTCAGTATTTTTGGTCGCAGTAAGACCACTTGTTGGAACCAGTGCAGCGGAGTGAGCAGAAACCCAAACACCCCTACTTATGTTATTGTGATTTAAATTCAAGACACGTGGTTTAGGTTGATCTATTCAAAGGTTATAGGGTAGAACCGGTTTTATAAATAAAATTGGCAGTAAACATGATATTGCTATAGCCTGTTTCTTTTGAAATCATGTCCTCTAATAAATGTTTCGAGACCTTTCTGAATGACTTTCATGATTTTCAACAGGAAAAAGGTGGCTAAAGGAGGGGGTGTTAGAATAACAATATATCTTATACTTTTTGGCGAAAATTAGAGCTCACTAGTGACCAAATCGCTGGTAAAAAATGTGTTTTATCATCTACACTGACAAACCTTTGTTTGCCTTATATGGCTAGTGTTAAAAATGCGCACAAAGGATCTTACAAAGAGCAACTGACCAATCGTTGAATGAATAGCAACGTAACGTTTACGCCAAATACATGTTTATATTTTACTACGAACACGTAGTTCAGATCAATCTAGGATCCTGTCAATGGACTGCAAAATAAAAAAATTTTCATACGAATAAAAAGATAAGAAACTATGAAAGATGTTACGGGCGTTTTTAATTTGTTGTTAACTGAAAAAAATATTTAATAAATGTAGTTTGTGTCTAGTTCAGAACACCAGCGCTTCAAGGGTAAGGAAAATGAGCAGCATCTCATATGCATTTGAATGGACAAAACTTTGTTTACGATCGTGACAACAACTACGTACAACAAAGGAATTAATACAGACGCACATCGCTTTTGCAGTATGACTAAGTCTTTGAGAAACCTAGACTTCCGCCGTTTATTCAACAAATGAAGTGTTTGTCATTATGAGCATGGAAATAATATTTTTAAAAATGCTTTTCATTTCCCATAAGATTTTCCTTTTTTTCAACCCTAAAATTCCTGTAGTATTCGTAGTAACCCATAATGCAATACTCATTCAGCTGATTGGTCAGTTAAAACCATGCTGGTGCCACATTTGCTAGTCTGACACCAAAAAATATAGTCCCGGTTCCCATGCAAAATTATTTGTCCAAAAACAAATTTTAATTAATGACTGCAGAAAACTGTATTGTAGAGAGTGCTTATTTAAGTTTGAATGAATGTAAGAGAGATCGATTGATTGAAGTACTTTTCTACAAACATTATCAGCTGATTCTAGGGTGGTGAAAACTGAAACGAAACATAACTTTTCTGTTTACCATGCCTCCACGTGCTAGTCACTTCCTAGCCACATTTCCGTGAATAATTTACTAAAGTCTCGCTAACTCTCGCCAGAGCCACTGTCAGAGCTACTCTGAACTCATTGGGTTTTATAATTTGCAGAACACCGAAAAATAAAAGGTTCCGAACACATTAGTAGGGGTGCCAAAGCCACAAATCGATTGATGGGACATTGTAGATATCAGACACATGTATATTGTATTTGTTTACTTCCGAATATTTCTATATTCATATTTTTGGCAGAATGGATGCAAGTAGGAAACTGTACATGTATGTCTTCGCATGTTCGCATGTCGAAATACCCCTGGTATAACTATAATTTAGACACAGCTAGTACTAGAGATATGTAGACTTTAAAAACATAACCACAATGTACATCAAACTAGTAAAATAAAATATTGTTGATAGGGGAGTATACATAAACATACCTATTTTTAATTTTATTTATTGATTGATTTATTTATTGTAAGAGGACAATGTTGTCTCCATTGTGTATAGCTTCATTAATTGTGCACTTGTTATATATCCTTTCTCTTTTTAAACAAAGAATTAGTAAATCAAAAATTCAATCTAGTTTGTTTTATTTCAACTTTTTTAACCTCAATTGATAAAAAATAATCAAATGATTTTTATTAATCTGAATTTATCAGCTGTTAATCGTTGTCGTCATCGTCGTTGTCGTGTACGTTTCAAATTCTGTTCACTAAAGAGGGTGTTGCAGAAACTCGCGATTTAATTACCCTCGTTATGTCTAAATATAGATACAGCTACGTAGAGGACTACGTTTACGGCGGGTATTTCCTGCTTGATACAGCAAAACACTTTCGTCATTTTGCACGAAAAAGGTTGGAACAAGAAAAAGCACAATGGCTAAAGCAGCATTTTGAAAGATATACAGTAGACATCGTGCGAAAATATTTTTCGTGAAATAAAACTGCGTCCCCTAATCACACTGTTGGTGCTACATCCAAGACATTTGATTTGTTTCAAATCAAATCTTGGCTACTAACATAGAGACCAGAATTATTCAAAATTGCAATAACTACAGTATTTAAAAAATAAATTATTTACACAATACAATAACTTTATTTTCCAAGACAAAACTAAACAAAGTATTAGTTTTAAGTCACAGCATATTATAAGGAAAACAATTTTATCCTGCATCTAGTTATTACTCAATTAACTTCTTGACATTCTCTCTCTTTCAAAAAATATATAATTTTATTGCAATACCATTACATATGGAAAAAAAAAATAGAAAAAAAATACAAACTAGGATGCAAATTTGATCCATTCCTGGCCTCGAACCCATTCTCTGGTAAATGAGTTGGTAACCAACCAGCATATCTACTAGACCATTTCGGACACGAGGGTTCTGCAGTGTTATTTATGTACACACTTTGCCTTCCGTTTGTAGAATAATCTGTATTAAATTTTTGCGTTTTTCAAAAATGTGCCTCTTTGAAACAAAAATCGGAAATGGCAGTTTTGAAGAAAATTCCCGCCTCTTTGTGTATATATCAAAATTATTTTCTTTCAAGGAGGCACTTTTTCAGAACAATGGGGATTCCCTTTTTAAAAAACGGAAAATCTGATATATTTTGCCGTGAGACTAATTTTCACATCATTTTATGGCAAATTGGAAGTCAATACGCAGCTTCCAAACATTGTTTCTCGTTGTGCTTTATAAATTGATGCATTTGAAAAAAAAATAATATGAGTTTCTGCAACATGAAAATTCCTCATTCAATCTGCTACACATTTAGGGAAAATAACAATAGAACTGCAACACCCTCTTTTTTCCTCGTGGGTACAGCTGTTATTATACGGAAGCCCATTTAGGACCTATCAAAAATATTTTTGAATTCGTTATAACGAGTTTTAAAATTCGTTATAACGAATTTAATTTGTTATAACAGATTTTTAGATTTCGTTTTTTATAACGAATTAAATTTGTTAAAACAGAATTTTTGAATTCGTTATGACGAATTTAATTTGTTATAACAGATTCAATGAATTCGTTATAACGAATTTAATTTGTTATTACAGATTTATTGAATTCGATACAACGAATTTAATCTGTTATTACTGATTTGTTGAATTCGTTATAACCAAATTCTTGAATTAGGAATTAGGGGACAGATTTGTAATTGATATTTTCTAAAATTTTCGAAATGATGGATATAGAGATAACGAACAGTATTCAATATCAAAGTCCATAAAACAATACAAAAATAACAGAACAAACACGGACCTCCAAAACATCAGAGGTGGGATCAGGTGCCATGGAGGAGTGAGCATCCCCTGCCGATCGTTCACACCCGCTGTGTGCTCTTTATCATGATCGGGAAATAACGGAAAAATCCGTCGTCAATTCAATGTATTAACCAGAAGTCTCGAGACTGAAGCTCTACTGGTTTGTACTTATAGCAAAGGAAGAGAAAAGTAGCAGTTGGGAATTGAAACTTTACAAAAGCAATAAATAGAATAATGATCCTTGATAAAGTCTGTTTATGTTCTTAGTGTAGTCTACTTGAATGCCACATTACATTATAATCAGACTGAAACTGTATTTGGGATAGCATTTTGGGAGTATTTTACAGAAATTTTCATTTTATGTAACCAAGGCAATAATGTTCATCGAAATAAAAAAAAATGATAAACAGAATTGTGTATCTTAGTGTAGTCTACTTCTGTGCAAAATTAAAAGCGAAAACTGATATACACAATGTACCGATTTGTGTATCTTAGTATAGTCTACTTGTGTGCCAAGTTATATTAAAATCGGACCAAAACTGTAGGAGGAGTAGCATTTTGAATGTTTTTCACAGAAATTTTTATCTTTAGTAGCCACGGCAACACCAATCATCGAAATCAAAAACCAATACATAAAATTATGTATCTTAGTGTAGTCTTCCTGTGTGTCAAGTTGTATTGAAATCGGACCAAAACTGTAGGAGGAGTAGCATTTTTGAAAAATTGTTTACAGACAGACGGACAAACGGACGGACGCCGGACGCATTACTATCGCATAAGCTCTTCTGGTCTCTGACCAGTAGAGCTAATAATGGACTAACAATAAGTATGATATCATGTTGCTAGACGATTAAGAACATAATGCACATGTAGAAACTTCTTTTATCTGAAATGTATTAAAACTATCAATTTCGGACGCGTTTGATGGAAACGTACATTATTACATTTTCGAAAAGTACAACTTATTCTAAATATTTTTAAAATAAAAATAGACAATGTTTTTACTTTAGATCAAATTGCCCGAAAAATACGGTCATTAAATGTGCAATCGTATATATAAGTTTGTCCTCCAAAGTTTGTTTGTTTGTTTGGGTTTTTTTTTTTTGAATAAGGGAATGATAGTGGTTCAGTGCTGGGGTTACTTTAACGGTAATATCTGACAATCATGGAGTGGGAATGGGGTAAAGCTTGAATTCTCTTCTGTTTCTGTTTAGATTTACGTTAGTTGCTGTAGGGTGAAAGGGAGGATATAAACAGTCACAGATCTAA